>JAKLNE010000055.1:0-209975 GCA_022814615.1 Waltergamsia citrina | reverse complement strand
CCCCCACCCCCCCCCCCCCCCCCCCCCCCCCCCCCCCCCCCCCCCCCCCCCCCCCCCCCCCCCCCCCCCCCCCCCCATGGTGATGGGTGCCCTAACTGACCTACTAGTAGGTCTACTACGTACACTACTACTACCTGAAGTACTAAATGTGCGTCGCGCGCGCTAGACCTGACCATACCCTTGACATGGCGCGGCATGGCATGGTTGACAGTGAATGGACCTCGTAGGTCTCGCACACCCTCTCGCACTCTGCATCTGTCTCCCTACAGGGCTGGCTGTGAGCTAGTCGTGGCCTATGGTGCAGGCATAGCTGCAGTGCTTCTCCTGCGAGTCGATGGGTCCAGTAGCACCGACCAGCAGAACCAGCAGAACCAGCAGAACCAGCAGCACAACGCCAGCGCTCAAGGTGCAGCGTTCAGGTGCCTTGACTTGGCTTTGCTTTGCTTTGCTTTGCTTTGCTTTGTTTCGCTTTGGGCGTGTCGAGATCCACTGTAATCGAGGAGCGCTACGAGCAGGAGCACAACTTCCATATTACATACTGCACAACTTGATGGACAGACAGGGAGCAGTTGGGAAGTCCCCTAAGCATGGCCCGGTTACTCCACACACTCCCCTCGGACACACGCCCCTCCGCCGCGGACGAAGCAAGTGCAAGTTGGGGTCGGCCCAGGAGGGTAATCCTCTCTCTCTACCTACACCTACTACGAGTACTACTGTTCGTACCTCACACTAATACTCGTACACACTGTACCTTATGGAGTTATGGAGAGCCAAGGCACGAGCGCTCCTGCTGTCTGTCCTCCCTTTCCCTTGCCTTTCCTTGCCTTTCCTTCCCATGTTTGTGTCAGGACCGCAATCCACAGGGCAGCTAGTACCACTCAGTACTTCCTGGCTGTATTACTAGTACTAGTAGGTGCTACCTCTACGCAAGTACGAATGGGAGCACTTCTCTTCTCTTTCTCGATTTAAGGTGGCTCTTCCCTTTCTGCGACCGCCCATAGCTACTGCCCCAGCTTTATTCGTACATACTTGCTCCTTCCAACTCGAAGTTGCTACTTACCTTTACGCATTCTGCCGTACTCGTTCGCTTGTTGGTGCTAGCAGTAACTGCTAGTAGGACTGGTCCTAGGAGTACTAAAGATAATAGTACTACGCTCTAAGGTGAAAGCTGAAAGAAGGGGACCCCAAACCCAATCGCCTTCTCTTCACCCACACTTCTTCTTTTACAAGTACCAGTGCCTTGTATTATACTCGCTACCACCACTCACTCATTCACTCACTCACTCAACTGCCTTTGGCCGACGACAACCGATTTGCTTTCCCGCCCGCTGCTCAGTCACTTCATCGCCCGTCACAGAGCAGGATTCCGGAAGGGAAAAACAGCTTCGCAAGGGAGAGGCGCAGGAATTCACCGACCAGGGCCAAGCGGAAATCACCACGACGCTGCTGACACGAATCACCGGCCTCATTAAGCTACAGAGCTGGGGGGAATGAGCCCGAAAGCAACGACAAATACTCAGCCCAGGAACCTCCACTGTCTGACTTTTGATCCTTGCTATTAACTACAGTTCGTGCTCGTTTTCGGCTGCTTTTCTACACTGGTGCCATTCTTCAGCTTCCTTGGCCGCGTGGTACAGGCTGTGTTGGCTGTGCACCCTCGTTCCTCCACTTTCATTCGCCGACACTCTGCATCCGCCAACTCGCCATACGGGTTGCGCGAGACCATTGCCACTCCGAATTTCCAGCTGCTTGGGACCAACTTGCACGACTATTTCTCCACATTAGGAGCGATTGGAATTTTGAAATCCTGGATTCTATGACGAGTCTGGTTGCTTAGATCTGGCAATTTCGCCTCCTTCATCAGCAGTTCGTGGCCGTTGCATCTTACTTCAGCTGCCCTCGACAGACAACAAGGGCTCCTCCCATCATGGCCTACCCGCCAACAATAAGGGAGCCGCCTCCCCAGGCCGTCCCGAGCATGATACCTCCTGGCGGCCCCGACCGATTCTCCTCAAACCACGAAATGCCTTTAAGCTCGAGCTTGTCCATGCCTATTCCTGGGAGTCGCGCCAGAGACGACGTCCCTCCTCCCTTACCACCTCCGCGACACGTTCCCTGCACCAATATGCCCTACCGAAGCGAAGACCTATTCCGAGATCATCAAGACCGTCCGCACCCTGGCTCTTCATTAAGCAGCGGTTATGGCAGCAACCTGTCTTCGCTTGACCACCGCCATCACCAGCGACCAAGCCCCAAAGACAGATTACCCGAAGACCGGGACGAAGGCTACGCGAGCCTATCATCAACAGAAAGGTATGCTAAAGAAAGCTTGCACAATCGCTTCCTGCCCGCCTTTCCCTGCATCACTCAGCACTGAACATATGTCTAACTACTATTTCCTAGGTCTCTCGATGCCTTTCCTCCCACTCGATTCGGCCTGCACCACAGCTCTTTCCAATTCCGTTCACCCGCCGATGTCCATGGTCACAGCATGAAGGAAAAGCTCAACCCTTCTCGAACATCAGAAAGCAAGCCCACATCCTTGCTGAGCGCCTCTGCCGACGAACTCTTGTCTCGTAGCAGACCAGCACTTAGCATGCCTGTCAAACTGCCATACCATCCACGAGCCATCGACCCTCCCGCCCAATTGCCCGAAACCCCAACTAGCTCCGCCGTATCTCCTCTCTCAGCCGGGCCTCTGGGGCGTCTAGCAGGCGACTACCGGGCAGGGCAGGACACTGCCGAACTTGACCGTTCACCCCGAGCTCTATCTCATCGGAAAAATAGCGACGATGCATCCTCATCTCAGGGCAATTATGACTATGGCGGAGCAGAGGAGATGGATATCGACGACACGTCTTCCCATAAACGACTGCATATGGACGACGCCTATGTAACCGGAGGGCAGAAGCGCAGAGCAAAGGCTAACAGTCCACCCACGGGCGACCTTAGCGTAGCGCATGCAGACGATGGTCTACGCCGTCGTGATACTGGTGCACGTGGCTCGCCTACACCTCGCTTGTCTAACAACGCGAGCAACCCACCGATTCTCTCGAGATCCAACTCACATGTCTCGACTGCTTCTATGGCTCCTTCCACAACGACTACTACCAATTCTTACGAGCACCGCTCGCCAGGGGCATACTCCTCTGGAGGCGTGTCACCTACCTCGGGCAATTCGCCCTACGCCACCCCCATGTCGCTTAACACCAGTCCCCGGGGATCCATTTCGGCGCGCACACCTACTCACAGCCGGACTGTGTCAAACACGACGCCACGCAGACTCCCTGAGCTCCAAAAGCCTGCCGGCACCAAGGTGCAAGACTTTGTTATGTGCGAATGTTGTCCCAAGAAGCCCAAGAAATTCGAGACGAGAGAAGAGCTAAGGTAAGTCCGACTACGATGACTACATTCTTCACTTTGTACATTTCAACTAACAAGAATTTAGGGCTCATGAATCAGAGAAGCAATACAACTGTGCATACTGCGGCAATCGGTTCAAAAACAAGAACGAAGCTGAAAGGCATCAAAATTCTTTACATGTACGCCGTCATTCATGGTCATGCTCGGCTCTCTCCGGATATGACCGCGCCTTTCACGAGTCGTCAGGCCGACCTGGTGAAGCAGACACATGCGGGTACTGCGGCGTCGACTATCCCCGGTCAGGCGTCGCACCAAACAATACCAGATTCGCCAATGATCAGGACTGGGATGAGCGCATACGCCACCTGCAGGACGACCACAAGTTCCGAGAATGCAACTCGTCCAAGAAGTTCTTCAGGGCGGATCATTTCCGACAGCACCTCAAGCACAGCCACGCAGGTTCTAGTGGAAAATGGACCAACATGCTTGAGAATGCATGCATGATTGAGGAGGAGCCACCAACGCCAAGGTGAAGAAAAAGCAAACAATTACGATAAAAGCAACCAACAGTGATGAGAGTGAGGGGGAAAACAAGAAGACTGCGGCTGCGAAAACTACAAAGGGTGCCTTGATGCGACGGACATTGCACGATGGTCAGTTCTGAACATGCCGTTTCGTTCTACGGCTAGAGAGAGAGAAAAAAAGATGGTGTGCGGGGGTTCAAGACGAGTGGTTGGAAGTACATGCAAGCCGTTAGCGGGGTCGGCAAGCCAACTAATTGGAGGAGCAGCCCAAGCGCAAGGTAAAAAAGAAGGCTACAATGGCACGAGTTACGATATTTGTTTCATCCCCGGCGTTGGAATCATCAGACGCGGGAGATGGCCCGCGTCGCAGGGGGTAGGCTTTGGCAAGCGTTGAGACATTATACTTTACTTGGCTTTACTACGAGTACTTGAATCAGGGACTGGGAGAAACAAAGGCGTTCTGCATCATGGCCACCGTTCAGAAGGCCACATTGATTTGTTGTTAGGTACAAGGGCATAAGATTAAATATACACGCAATCACGACGACTGGATAAACTTAGCGCACTTTGTACTTTGCACTTTATCATTTGCAGAACATCCGGAGTGTACACGGGAACTCGCGCCGTGCAAGGAGAGGATAGGCGATGTAGAGCGAATCACGGGACTAATAACGACCACCTCTGCCAGCGCATGCATATGCCGTCTCATAAAACAGATGCAATGGCACCTAAAGTTCAGGAGCGTGGAACACATTGCTCAAGGTCTGCCCTGCGTGGTCCCGTGGCTGTTGGTGGCGTGCATTCGCGGGCCTCGCTTTCTGTACGATGTTGCCTTTTGCCTTTGCAAGGACCCATAAGGCTGAGGAAGTGAAAGCGAGCCAAGGACCGGTGCGTTGATGCCATAGCCGCATGCAGTGTAAGCCTAGATCGTATACAAATCCAACGAGCCGAATTTATGATGATGATAATCACTACTACAAAGGCGGAACGACAGAAATCCTGTCATAGTTCGGTTCGGAGATCAATCCATTCTAAGCCATATTAACATTTGACAGGGTGTATACCGATCGGGAGGGGGCTATCTCTTTATCCCACACACAGACACACACACACTTTTTCCTTTTGTTCGTTCGTTTCGAATTATACTTGTTCGGCTGCTTACCTTACTCTATGAGGTTTGTCAGAAAGAGGGAGGGTGGGGGGAAAAAGAGGGAGGGGGCCAGGTTCGTGCGTTAAAGCCGTCTGTTTCGACCGATGGGACTTGCACTGAAGGTGTTTGGCAATCTTTACTCGGTAAGCCCTTGAGGGTCCTTGGATCCCGGGGCCCTGCTTGCAGTCTTGGGAGTCAATTGGTCCGGTCTGACGTGATGGGCTGCGTACGACCTGGCTGAAGGGGAAAGCGGAAAAGTTGACTGGGGGCGGGGGCAGTAATTAGTTGATGGTGTTCTTCCTCGTTCGTTTCGACTTGGGCAGTGAGCGGAGAGAGAGGAGAGGAGAGGAGAGGAGAGGAGGGACACGAAACATCCCACACAGCACCGTTCCTGTACGCGAATACCTAGAGAACAAATGCGAGAAGAAGCGACGGGAGCAGGTGGAGGAGGAAGAGGAGGAAGAGGAGGAGGGGCGTGTGTAGTGAATTTGACTTTCAAAGGTGCATATTGCCGCGTGGATTTTTTAAGTCAAGGTCTGCCGTCTCTTCCACGCGAGTCGGAAGTATTAAATCCCTGACGATGGCTTGCGTCTTGGCTGCCATGTTTTCTTTTTCTTTTTTCTTTTTTTCCGACAAAACAGAAGACTCCGTTTCTTTTTAGCTCTCCGACGATGCGAGGAGCACGAGAAGGCTACGCTGCGCTGCACTGGGGGGCACAGCGGTATGCGGTGCAGCGGGAACGCCCGCATTAGTTGCTTGATGGGTGTTACACCGTTCTTGGGAGGGTGTTGGTTCATTGGGCAAGTCGTAGGAAGGGAGAATAAATAATATATAATAATGGCATAATTATCCTTCTTTTCTTTCTTTGTTTCTTTTTTTTTCTTTGGGGGCGTGCGCGCGCGTGGGAAGTCGTCTGCGGGTGCTTGCGAAGGGGGTTACATACATAGTCGGGTTTGATGATTTACAGGCGTTTTCTTTTTTGCGAATATTGCATGCAGAGTGCGAGTCTGGAGGCCTTGGCTTTGACACGGCAGTCGTTTGCTGGGATGAGATGGGATGGGATGGGTGCAGGTTCAGTATGGATATTTGAAAAGGCCGTTAGTGACAGCTGTAACAAGCTTGACCCATTAATCTTGGTTGCTCTATGGCCGTGGAGGAGGGAATCTTTATTATCACACCAATGCAGACATGGCTTTGTACGAGTAGGTCGTCATCGTACAAGTAGTTTGACCCCAATCTACCCGTACATGCTATTACTACGGGTCTAGCAGGGAGCACCGCAAGCAGGCGGAAGGATTGGCCATAGGGCAGTAGGGCGCACCCCAAAGGGCCAAGGGGAAGAGAAACGGATACTTGGGAAGGAATTGGGACCCGGCGGGCTCGGAGTCTCGGGTTCGGGCCTTGCACGCTCCTCTTTTTCCTTAGCTGGCCCGCAACGGGCGGAGAGCGCGAAAGAAGCACGCGGCACGCTGGGGTCCCCCTCCCCCTTACCGCCCACCAGCCCCAAGCTTAGTAGTTGTCTAATTAGTGGCCCTTGTTCCTCTTTCCCGCTCAGTCAGCGCTTGGGCCAGGTCTTGGGGCTCCTCCCAAGGATGTTCGCAGGCGTGGGAGCAAGTCCTCGGACCGGCTTGTGGTGTGGAATGACGTCTTTGACGACTTTGGCTCGCATCTTGATTCACAGTCCGATTATGGGGGCGGTTTGGGATGTAATTAATTGATGTGCCGTAGGTAATGCCGGACTATCACTAGCAAGATGCTATTAATACTCATTGATGCGAAGTTGCGAACCGTGCGCTCGAGTACTATTATCTCAATTATATAGCCTTTTAGCCGTATCAGATCAACATGTGGCCCGTTGTCGCTATATCATCTTCCCGAGCTATTCATTCTTCACTCTAAAAGGGGGTATATTGATGGAGTAGGAGCTGGGATCTATCAAGCCACAACGTTTGAGTAATCTTTTAGTCTGTTCACCAACTAACCGCTCAGCATAAACAATTAGTTACTTCAAGTGCAGTGTCTCTAGGATAATAGGCATGTACGTAAAAGCCCATCAGCACGGCCCTGTAATTACATATCAATATTGCAAGGAAATATGATCACCAAAGAAGCTAAAACGATGCATTCGGCGGACAATAAGACGTAAGATCTACCCTTGGAGCTACAGCCCTGACAAGGCCCAGTTAAACTAGGGTACTGAATCAGGAAAACAATGAATGAACAGAATCATTACTCGTAGTAGGACGTGCTCAGCTATACTTAGTCTTGCTTAGTGTTCGAATCTTTCCAATAATACAAGGTGTAAGAATTTGGGGCCGACGCTAGCGTATTTTGCATCTTGCCAGATCCCCGATGCAGAACACGGAGATCGTCTAATCAAACATGCTTATTTGACCATCCCACTCTGTCCCTGTTGCCCATCTTACATGTGTACTCTTCACGGGAATTCTTTTCCATAGCTAGTCGTGGACAACTTAAATCGTGCTGAACCTAGCAGTATCCCCATGCTCTGTCTGAGTAATATGAAGTAATGTCCCTTGAAGCTTACATGGGACGCAATATCAATTTGTGTTCTCACCACCTCATGGTTCCAAAGATGGAGAGAATTGTTATCACTTCACAAAGTTACTGTCATCACATGTTATGTTAGATTCTGGCGGATGCCAATCTGGCGAATCTGATTTACATACTCCGTTTGGTAGGTATCCTCTATTACGAGTGTCAGCAACTCCAGTGCAAACCCCCCGTCGGAAACCCCAAAACAAGTAAAGAAAAACAGAAACTGCGTCGTCATCATCATCCGATACCCCGATCAGTGAACAGCTGAAATGCAAAAGCAGGTTGTGGCGTACAACTAGCTCAACTGTCCACTTCGCGCGTATCCCAAACTAGCAAAAGTCTCGTGGTGTTTATACCAGAGCTGAAAAAAAAAATATGGAGTGAAAGCCAGCCAGCCAAGCCCAGCTGGAGGTTCCGTGGCTCGCAGACATGGGGGGGCAGATTCAGGGCTGCTGTTAGGGGATAAGCCACTGAGGGGAACAGCCCAAAAGGGGGGGCGTAGACTTAGACAGCTGCATAAGCCAAGTGTCTTGTCACGTGCTAGAGATCGATACACAAGGCTAAGCTAACGGGGTTAGTGGGCAATGCCAAGAGGCCGCCTGGCACCTGGTGGCTTGTCGACTATTCCTATTGGGGATGTTTGAGCCCTACGGGGCTGGCCAGTGCTTAGCCAAGATGGGATGTGGCGGTGCATTGAAGAAGTGAGGCTGATGAGGGGTTTCTTGTGGCGGTGCTGCGGGCGGTACGAGTACGAGCGCCTTGGGCAATGGCGGGGCCGAGGGTCTCTGAGTCAATGAACCAAGAAAATTGATTCACGAGTAGATGATCAACTCTATCTACGCACGAACTTACGTGTACAGCTTCTTAATTGAATCCATTCAGAATTCGGTTGGAACCTAGGCTTGCTTGGCCGTATTCGCGATTACTGTGTCTTTCCGGTCCGCACCTCATCCCAGCGAAGTTTGCTGTACCCCTCATCGGCGCCGTTGCACATCTTTGAGGTGGATATAAAGAAATTCTTGGTTCACGCCGCTCGGGATCCATAGTGGAAGAACAACGGCAGAAAGAGCACAACCCAGCCCTCCCGGGTGCTCCATCCCGGGGAGACGAAAACGAGGAGAGCCGAGACAGTAGTCGGCCTCAAATTTGGGAGGACTTTGGCCATCAGTTCGAACCCGGCGAGCTAGAGCGACTCAAAAGGAGCATCGTCGAGATGGCTCTGAGCCGCGTGGACGGACCAGATGAACTTTACGTAGGCGGGTGAGTGTGTTCGTCATTTGTTACATTTTTGTAAGGATGGAATCAGTTCTGATTGACATGGTTCCAGCATTTGGGCATTGCGGCGTCATGACTCTCTTCACGAGCGGCGGATATCACATGTCCTTTCCATGGTCGGCTTCAACCCTTCAAATTTGAAGAATTTCAAGGGTGAACCCTGGTCACACTATGGTCGTGAATTTCAACATCTAATGATTGATATTGATGATGTCGACGATGCAAACTTGCTAATAGAACTGCCTCGTGCAGTGAGGTTCATTCACGAGGGCGTACAAAAGAAAGATCCATCACAAGGAGAATCAGCTGATATAAAAACTACAAAAGATGGCGGAAAGGGGACTTTAGGCCTTGAAGGCAGCTCGTCAAACGACGCCGAGGCCGAGGCATCATCTCCTGCCAAATCACGGACAGATAGAGGAGGTGTCTTTGTACATTGTGCTGCGGGCAAATCACGTTCCGCCTCGGCTGTCATTGCTTACCTTCTTTGGCGGCGGCCGACTCTTTTCGACCCCAACGTTGTTGGGAGCCCGGATGCTGACGGTGGTAACCCCCAAACTTCAGCGACCGACCGGTCCCGACGGGAAACGGCCAACGAGGCTGTGAGACTCGCTTTAGCCTTCGTCCAGCGAACAAGGCCTATGGTCGAGCCCAACGACGGATTCATGCGACAATTGGAGTTATGGTGGGAGATGGGATGTCCGGTAGACCAGGACATTGAAACGTTCTCGGCCTACCAGCGCTGGGCGTACCAACGCGAAGTCGAGGAAAACCTCGCCGTTGGACAGGCTCCGTCCCGCCTCCGCTTTGAGGACGAGGAGGGTGCCGCTGCTCGCGGCCGCGCTCCGACCGACGGGCCCAATCTATCTCTCAAATGCAAGAAGTGCCGACGGGCTCTAGCTACGGGACCTTTCATCATTGATCACAAGTCTCAGCAGGGCGGCGCCAGCGGTCAATGCCAGCACTTCTTTATAGAGCCCCTGAGCTGGATGCGTAGCGAGTTAGAAAAGGGAGAGCTTGACGGGCGACTACTATGCCCTACGCAGCGCTGCGGTGCCGGCGTTGGGAGATATGATTGGAGGGGATTCAAATGCTCCTGTGGAGGATGGGTGACGCCCGCATTTTCCCTGCAGCGCAGCCGTGTCGATGACATGCTGGTTAAACATCCGCTCGGCGCGGCTGGAGCTGATCACAGTGCCTCGAGGCAGCAAAGTCTCGGGATACGCATGCCGCCAGGCATGAGGAATGGGAATCTATGAAGAGTGTTGCTTGAGCTACATATCTAAAACAACCTCCGAGTAGTTAGAGATTTACAGCATAGATAGAGTCTAAAAAAAAAAAAGATCTCCTGGGCTATGTAACCCATCTCTTCTCTGGCGAAACATGTTTGTCCCTACTAGCTGTTACACATTTCTAGTTCAGATAGAGCTAACCACCAAAGCCCACCGCCTACCTTTGACATAGCCTTCGGTGAATGCCGTGATTCCGGAGGAATTCCAAGCGTTGATGGATGACATTCATGCAAGTTCAGAAATTCACCCCCCACGTCCCTGGCACGCTTGTCAAACCAGGGTCGGATCCTCAAAAGCTGTCAAATAAGAAGCCGAGAAGAAGGTCCAAAGACCCGAGTAAATCTACCGAGCACGAGCCACCAATTTTCTAACAACAGTCAAAATATGGCAAATATAAGTCAACCGCACGGACACACAGTGGGAAGATGGCTGAAACCCGGCTGCCTTAAGGCACGAGCCATGAAGCTATGAGATAGATGGAGAATTCCGATGCTTCCTGTGGGACCCACCCCCTGGGCTGTCAGAAGGGATGCGCCCTGCTACAAATCAACAAGCATCTACCATCCCATTCCCTTGCTATCCATGTCCCTAACTATACAGGACAATAGTTTCGTTTCACGCTTGGGCTCAATTAAGGAAATCATCGACCTATAGTCCAAGTGACATGGAGTACATTGGTCCGACCATTTTCCCATCAGGACGGCTAATACAGGAGTACATAGTGATCTTCACCTAGTACCCTTGTAGGAGCTATTGGTAATTATTACTGTATCGCCAGGGTATTGCGATGTAGGAGACTGGGAGAGTATCATCAACTTTCCCTTAGAACGGCTTACCTTTCTTACATGATATTGGAAATTTGTAATGAAGAAAAAAAATAAAAACCAATACTTAGGGTCCAGAGGTGAGTCCAAGGTGTCAGTCAGCTTCCGTGGCGCGCGGTTATGTCGGTGAGACAGGCTCGTGTAACCTTGACGGAGGAGCGCATCTTCCAATGAATGCAGCCAACTGTGACAGGTTTGGCAAGGGCATGGTCGGTAACTGCAGATTGGCCGAGAGCCTCATGATGTGACAACACTATCGATTTATTCTTCGTATTCTCAGTTGCAGCATTATTTTTTTCTCAGGATCCGCTCCTGCGATCGGCCTTTATGCGCCCTACTAGACGCCTAGCAGACAGGACTGAACCTGGTCGAACGTCTCATCCCACATCCCCTGATCCTATCAAGTCTTGGACGCAAAAAAACAGTGTGAAAGTTGTACGAGTAATCATGAGAGACATGAGGCTTCATTTGAGCCACTGCGTCATCTTTGTCAGATTCAGGAGTTTTGTAAGACCAAACTAATACGGTAGAAACAAGGTAATGATGAGCTCTCCATAACTTAATCCGTGTCTATTTTACACGATTGCTCTAGCATCGGATTTAAATGCAATGGACGTCAGCATGCTGCATGCAGGGCTCTTTCGGTACATTATCTGTGGCCCATGAGAGCTGGCCCCGAGACACAAGGCGGTGATCCGTGCACGGAGCGTCCCCAGTATTCCTACTCCAAACTTCCCTGCTACATTGATCCTCGATCTCTGTAGCCTCACTGGCTTTATGTATTTTTCTCCACCGCTGTGGGACGTCCCCCTCAAGGTCCCATTGCAATCCCGAGCTTGGATTCAAGATGACCGTGCGAGCATCATGTTAGGACCTACATGAGAGGGCCACAAAGGATTTTTTTCCAACCATGTAAGGCTGAGATGGTCCATCTTATCTTGGGACAGGCCTATGCCGCGCATGAATCTGGAGGGGTGAAGGGGGGATAGGAAAGAGGTACATAGGGCCAAAGTATCTGTCTGTGCGGGCTTGTCAGCATTATACACCCCCTCCCCCTGGTCGGACTTTCAAAGATCACATCCATCTCACTTGTACCTATTGCAACGCCAGTGTATTACAGAGCTTATTCAAAAATATTAGGACATCGCCGATGGTGTGAGTCGCCGGTCGGCGATCCGACTATACGAGCTGTCCTGTGGAGTATCAGTTGACTGAGCTCACCTAACCCATCAGGATCTGGTGACAGTACTTTGCATGAGAAGGTTTTCACTAATATCTGGTATCACGATTGGACGGGTGTTGGGTTTGTAGTTCCAACAAACTCGATATCATAAACTGAACTGTATTGGCAGCAGTCGGGGGCGGTATGACTTGTTGCGGTGTCAAGCGGACAATTTTGGAGCCTAAATGGCCTCAAGATTATTATCCTGGGAAGGGCCCAAGGCCCATTGCAATGTTGACTCTTGAAAGAGACCCCTACGTGACCCACAGACAGGCAACGTTGAGCCCATAGCACAGTGATAACACGGTGCTTTTGCTTGAATCTAGACAAAGTCGAAAGACCCTGACTTCTAATATGGACTTGCTTCTTCCAATAAAGAGTAGCATCAGTATCGACGTGGGTGGTCTACCATCAGCATCGTATGAATGCAGCTAGGCATGAACCCACAACCATCTCGAACTGTGTCCACGCAGATCGATCCTTGGCGATGGGAAGTAAGATGGCTGGCATGGTGGTACAGCAGGCCCTTAGCATCCCGCTGTCAGCATCAGCAGGCAGCGCAGGTGGTGTCACCTTTCAGTTAAAAAGCTGACATGAGAGCGGTTAGTATGAGTGTCAGCGTCGACGGGATTGGCTTGTTCGGGCAACCCTGGAAACAAGTTACACATCATTGTCTCCGTTCTATGCCAAAAAGGTTGTTCTCCATAAACGACAAACTGCGATTGCATTCAAGGGATGCCTTGGGCAACAGTTATGTCTTGATTCTTTTGGATATCGCCTAATCATGCGGCGTAGTTTGCCGATATCTGCATGCGCCGCAAGCTCTCGCATATCGCTCGTTCAGCAGCAGACGAGATGGTGTTAAAGTGTTTTGATCGTTCTTCCGTTCATTGACTGAGTGATGCGGGGTGAATGACGAAGACTTTGTTGGTCAACGTCCTAATCGGCAAGGTCGACTCTTGGATGCAAATCGTAAGCACTAGTCATATTGCCTACGCACCGCACCACCATCAAACAAAACTTGAAGTACAGCATGGATCAGCATGAAAAACAGCTTTTGGGCATTGAAGTTGTTGGTCTCCTTGCGATCCAAGTGTCCAACTTCATGTGGATATATCCAAGCTGACGTTGCGTAAAGAATGAGGCTTGTCTGATTGCAAAATTGCCCTGGACTCGCTCACACCAACAACAGGTTCTCAGGAAGACGGCCATAAGCGCGGTGTTACTACTAAGGGCAACCCGACTTTAACATGAGTACATTCGAGCAGAACAAAGAAGTGAAGCGTGAGGTAGCACTCACAGCGCTCACAGTTGCAATCAGACTGATCGAGAAGCGTTAGGAGCGTGTCGCCTATATATCATTGGCTCCGGGCTTGCTTAAATCGGGCATAAGCGGCCTGCAACTTGGGAAGCTGCCGGGCTTGTCGGCCGCTGCATGTCAGACGCTGGTACCGAACCCCGAAAGGCTCAGTGAAACGAACTAGTTCCGGAACCAGAGACCGGATGGCATGTTGATCATGTATTAAACAGCAGGTAGAAAGGGTTTGCCAATCGAGGCCGGCCGTGAGATCTGGAAGAACGGGGTATGGGCGGATCCGAAGGGGAGTTGAGATATGCGGCGTGGTTGCACACCATAGCGTTAAAGTCTTAAAGCCGAGGGCCGGCAAGTGTGTGTGATCACACACCATATGCAGCCGTGGAAAAAGGGAATGTGGTGTACGATTCTAATATTTTGATGTGAGTGTAATCCTGCTTGGTCGAGTCAGTCTAAGCAAGTAAGCCGTAGGCGCCAAATCAAACTTGTAGCTTTTCTGCTTGTCTCAGACATCAAACACAAAGTGGCGGAGTTGAGCTTGAAGGCATCGTTTCTTACCTTCAAGAGACCCCAAAACCGGAAGTCAAAGCGCGACGTGAAGCAGGCATTGGCCTTTGAGATGATCATTTCGATGGCAAATCCGTGGGGACGGACGGAAAGTAACCTGGCTGGGAAACACGCTCGCGGTCTCGCTTAGCAGCCTCCGCTTGCCGTTTCTTCTGGAGCCGCTGCTGATAGAAAGAGCTATCAATTAAAGTCGTTAGTAGACATATTCTGGGAATTTCTTAAGGACTTCACCAACGTTTTCAACTCGAATACTCGAGGTTCCTCTTCCTCGGGAGTTTGCTCTTCTTTATCCTCCTTCTTCGACTATTGTCAGGTTAGTTTGAGTTGACCACGCGCTTGCTACGATGTAAACTTACTGAGTCTTCATCTTTCCCTTCGGCCTTGTCGTCGTCTTTCTTTTTATCTTTATCTTTATCCTCTTCTTTCTCCTTCTTTGCCTTCTCCTCTTTCTCTTTCTTCTTCTTCTGTTTCTCTTCGTACTCTTTCATTACCCGCTCCTTCTCCTCGGCCATTTCTTTGTCTCGCTTGGCTTTCAAAGCCTCTTCGTCGATCTTGGGCGAGCAGAAGTACCTGTCCTTTAAGTGTACGGGACAGACATAAAAGAAGTCCTGATTCTCATAAGCATGAGCTCTTTGAATATAGATAAATGTCGCACCTTCTTGTCCGGAGTGATGAGGACGGATGTACTCATCTTGTAGCATATGTCGCATGACTTGGCCGAGGACTCGGCCACTTTGCGATGAGTGTACACATTCGGAAATGGCGCAGACATGCTGTATGCGCTAAGATGTGAAAGCTCAAGCAGATATAGAAAACAGTCCAATACTCAAGAAGTGTCAATGATGAGTCTCAGTACAGTAGATGGTATGCGTTGTTCAATTCAGGCCACAAAGTGCTACCACCAGCACATTCATGCTTTCAGGCTGGTAGCTCCTCCGCGGGGCAGGCAGTGGTGGAGCATGGCTTCCGTCGGGACGGGAAATGACTAAGCAGCCGTCAAGCCGACAAGGTCGCGTTGAGTGGAAGACGCGAATTCCATGACTGCTTGGAAGTCTGAATTGTAGCTCAATTCATCGGCTTTCACAGCTTTGAATTGCCCATCGCCCTTGGACAAACCGAATATGAGCATATCACTAGACGCCGAACGACTCAACCGGGTCTTTGGCACCCGTCCAGATATTCTCAAGGGGATCGACAGGGCTGCTGGTATGTCCTGAACTTATTTGACCGCGAGGACTTATTTCTGATTACCTTTAGATTCGCCGGGGAGAGTCGCCTTGTTCAACGAAATCGCCACGCATGTAGAAAGTCGCCTACAAGAAGGCAGCGAGCCGGCGCAAAAAAGGAGGAAAGTCGAGAGCGCTGGCGCAAATGGGGCTGGGTCGACAGCTTCTTCGGGCAATGCGGCAGACGAACCGGTTCTACTGGAAGTGAAGGAGATTTCCGTTTCTGTACCGCAGAGGAAGAAGTTCGAGCTATGTCTTACAGCCAACCATCTGTACGCCAGAGCTCCGGGGACAACCGCTCCTATCCCTAGCATCACCTATGCTTGGACGGACATTGGTGAGAGACCATGTCTACCCGCTGGTCATGATATGTGTCTAACTTTTTACTCTAGAATATGCTTTTTACCTCCCGGTTCCCGAGAAGACGCAAGTGCAACACAACTATGTACTTTTCCCCAAAGGCTCAAGCCTACCCACGAAGACCGAAACGCCACCACAAGAGCCTCTGGTATTTACAGTCCCAGCAACGGCGCCGAAAGAAGGCACCATCGGTGGAGCGGAGGCCGGAAAAGCCGCTGCTGTATCTGACACTTACAAAGGACTGTTTCATTGGGCATTCGATACTAGATTCAAGGCAGCCGGGAATCCTATCGATATCACGTCGGCAAACCCCAGCAAATTTCACAGTGTGATTCGCCAGGCTCACCGGCCGAACGAGAAGGCTGTTCATGTTGGTGGTTACCGGGGCAGCAAGGATGGCTTCCTGTTCTTTTTGGAGAATGGCATTCTGTGGGGTTTCAAGAAGCCGTTGATTTTCATTCCCCTAAATCGCATTTTTGCAATCAGTTACACCAGCATCTTGCAAGTCACTTTCAATATTGTTGTCGAGGTCTTTACTGGTGACGGAGACAGCACTGAGGAATATGAGTTTGGCATGTTGGATCAACAAGACTACGGTGGCATCGATGGGTATATCAAGGACAATCGCCTACAAGACCGCAGCATGGCTGAGCAAAGAAAAGCCAAACTCCAATTGGCCGAAAATCGAGGCCCGAAGAAGGAAGGCGAGGAGAACGATGATGGCACAGCCGATGCGGGTGGACAGACAGAGCTTGAGCGTGCACAGCAGGAGGTGGAGCAGCAAGCGCAGGATGATGAAGACGAAGACGAGGAAGACTATGATCCTGGGAGTGAGGGCGATAGTGAAGGATCAGGGGACTCTAGCGACGAGGACGATGACGATGATGACGACGAAGATGCCGAGGATGGAGAGGACGACGGAGAAGGTGAAGAAGACGAAGAGGGAGGTGACGACGGTGATGAAGAGATGGCAGACGGGGACAATGATGCCCCCGCTACGACTGGCGATGTGCCTGTACGCCAGGGATGGGCCGCACTGAGAAGTTCAAAGCCGTCCAAGTGAGACGTCTTCTCCTGAAATGGGCTTCAAGTTGATATTGGGTTCGGCAAGCGCCAATGGTATTAGAGGAGTTTGAGGTTATCACTTTTCGGGCAAAAAAAAGGACGATGGACTGTTTATTTAAATTTGGAAAAGATTACATACGAACATCTATATCCTTTGCTCGTGAGGTCTCCTTAATAGTAACATGATCATGCGAAAAGTCTGCTAGTAACGTTCGCGCATGGCTCAATTGCGACATTATTTTACCTCCCAAAAAGAACAAATTCAATAAAGTTGCCATATGCAGGTATAACGCTTATCATGTCTTGTTTTGAACCGTGACTCACAAACAATTTACCTTAATTGGCAAGCTCGCTCTTTTTGTTGAGACATCGCGGTCCCACTTGAAGTTGTCGTCATTTTTTTTAGATCTACCAGAAAATCGTCTTTCATACATCCCCGTTCTCACGGGCCACAACCATGGAGAGATGGGCCCCCCTCGTGTGGATCAATGGCTTGCCAGCTACTGGTAAATTAACCATTGCGCGACAGCTTGAAGCAATGGACAACTGCTACATCATCATCGGCAATCACGAACTCATCGATCCAGTGGGCGCGAAATACGCCCGCGATCACCCGGCTTACCGATCAGAGAGACAGGCAGAACGGGAAAAGTGCTTCAAGAAATACGTTCTCGACCCAGCATATCGCTCGCACACCATTGTGTTCACAGGTCCGTACATTGACTTTGGCACTTAATTCCCTCTTACTGTGGTTGTCCAAGCTCGTTAACATCTACACAGACTGCCAAAGCTACAATGATCTCGGCCAAAGTGTCGCAAGGGAATACGAAACAGCCGCCTTGGAAGTAGGCCGGCCACTTGTACCAGTCTACCTATCATGCGATCGCAAGGTGAACTTGGAAAGGATCGCCAGCCTTGACCGAGTCCAGAGCAAGTCAGGCAAAATGATAAGCCCGGAGACTTTTCTCGAGATTATTGCCGAGAATTGTTTAATGTTCGAGTTTGACCGCTGGCCATCCGTGAGAATAGATACCACAGACGTCTTACCAGACGAGGCGGCCTTGACTATACATCTCCAATGCCAGGAATGGCTGGCAGCAACACACAAAGAGGCACAAGCAGCAATACGAAGAGCAACGCTTCAATAAATCAAGTTTAGACGGCTTTCGCACAGAGATATGGTGCCTGGCGTTTTTCATTAGCTTTACAGCAGCCTCAATTTAGCAGGCGGATTACATCGCATTGCACAGCAATAACAGTCTTGAAAGGTACTCAGTCTATTTGCAAGTGTGTACCGCAAAGAGTATATTCTATTACCATATAAACTATGCTCTATACTCGCTCCAAAAATAATCCCAAGGAATCATAAAAAATTCAGTTGTTCTCCGACGATCCTGTGGCTGCGCCGCCTGGATGCTAAGATGATGAGCTCCAGCCTCACAGATAGGGCTTAATCTGTTCCACAGACCATTCCCAGTACTTCCGGGACATTTCAGGGTCCTTGAGATCCTGACGCGGCTCCTCTCGCCTTCCGAAGGGGGTGACTTATGGGTGTGTTAGCAGCAGCGAAACGGACCCACGTTGGGAGATCGGGAAAGGCTACTCACCCCATTTGTCTTCGGCAGTGATAGAAGGGTCAAGCCCAGCGAAAAGCTCAGTGTAGGCGCCAAAGTGAGGCTCATTACCCATAATCTTCATCATGCAGTTCTGTCCGGCAGAGAAGTTTCTTTGGAGGTTTGTCCTCAAGAGGCCCGGGTTCATGGACTACGGCAGCACGAAGCAGCGGTTAGCGGAATTACCATAACCAAGCCATTTCAAGGAGAGTATTTACCACACTGAGAACACCAGAGTCGGGATAGCGCTTGGAGAACTCAATTGCGTGGAGAAGGTTGCCGACCTTGGACCTATGGTACTTGATATCCATGGCCTCGTCTTTGGAATAGTCCATGTTGGAAAAGTCAATTGCAGGCTTAGGGGCGAAGTCGGTAGAGATAGATGAGACCCAAATGATGCGGACGGTACCCCTGGGAGCCCTCTTTGCCGACTCGAGCAGGACGGGGGTGAGGAAGTGAGCGAAGGCGAAGTGGCCAAGGGCGTTGGTGCCCTGCTGCAGCTCATAGCCTTGGGTCGTCTTAGAGCCCTCCTTAGGATGCATGACACCGGCGTTGTTCCAAACGACATCGAGGTGGCTCTCTTTGAAAAGGAACTCCGCAGCGCTCGACTTGATAGTGGTAAGATCGTCAAGAATAAGCTTCAAAAAGATCATCTGGCCCATAGAGTTAGGCTTGGAGGTCTCAATGTCCTTCATAGCTATCTTCGCATTCTCTAGGGATCGGCCGGCTATGTAAATCTTGGCATTGTGCTGGTATAGGATCCTGACGAGCTCCTTGCCCACACCGCTGGCTCCGCCGGTGACGATAAAGATCTGCAGTATGGTGAGTAACACTGAGATTGGCAGACAAATGCTAGAGTAGCTCCTAGGCTACTGGTTCGATGCTATGGAAAGGGAGAAAAGGAGGGTAGGATCTGGGAGAAGGCGAGTGGGACAAGCATAGCACATACCTTACCAGTCTGGTCCGGGAGGTTCTCTTCAGTCAGAGTCGGCCTGTACGGAGAGAAGTTGCTTCGACGGAACATGTTAGGCGGTGGTAAGTATTTGAGGGACTACTACCAATATTAATGTGTTGATGTAAGTTTCTCTTCCTGACTGATTATTAGTTATAAATAAGTAGAAATAGGAGCAAACTCGTTTGGTTGTAAGTGAGGAGAACGCCGAGAACTAACAGGCTATTTACAAAACTTCAACCGGGCGACATAGCGGCAGTTTATATACATCTCATCATTTTGCCTGGACATTTTGGATGGATTTGCATATGGAAGCTGGCGATATCAACTGTTACGAGGGATGCGTCCCGTCGTTTACGGAGTAGGACATCGGAGATAAAATGGGTCAGTCCGCGGAGCGGTCCATGGACCGGCCGGGTTTCCACGGGCGACCGTAGAAGCCTCTGCGCCACATATCCCCCCAGGACTCTTACTATCACATTTTTACTATATTTATCTGATTTTTGTATAGCATGTGGAACAAACTCATCTTATTGGCTTATTGCGCGCTGTCATGGATGGAAATTGGGTTAACAAAAAGTCGACTCAGTGAGTTGCGGATCCTCGCTGAGGCTGGATTCATAAGACTAGCTCCGTGTACATTGAGCATTCGTTAGAGAAGACTACGATGGCATAAGTTTATAGTCTGCAATGAACTGGGATTAAAATAGTCATAAATAGTACATAGGTAAAATTAAGTAATGGATGTCTGGTAGATCCCTAGCTGCCTATGCTGCGTCGCAAGCGCCGTCGTCTGATCAGCAATTATATACTTAGTTAGCCTGCAAAGTGCACTAGTTGAATGAACTCTGACTATGCGAAAGGGCGCACCAACAGGCCTCGTTGAGTATACTTCACGAAACATGAAGTGGCTCCAGCTTTTGAAGGTCCGCACAGCCTTATAGGGCACCCCAGTGATACGAGGAATGCTGCGATAGGGTCTTGGCTAGGGTCTCATTACGTCAGGTAGCAGAACTGTCTGCCCCCAACATATGGATCAGACGATTCTGCCAATCTTGCCCTCGCCGAGAGACTTAGCTTAGTCTCTTCGTTTGCAACCGGCCTCTAAACAATTACTTTTTCTGCTACATTCGTCTCCAAGCGCACTGGGTATCCTCAAATTTTCCGTGCCACAGACAAGTCCGATCTTGGTCAGCCTCACCGAGCTTTCGCGCGTAACACGCGGAACACTCACCTAACATACATAACAACCAAGAACTAGCCTTACAAGATGGCTAGATACTCCGGCGGCACCGTCTTCCCCAGCGGAAGCGGTGAGAATGGCAACACGAATAGGAAGAAAATTGGCATAGCCCTCGGTGTGGGCATACCCGTCATTCTCATGTTCTTCGCAGCCATGTGGTGGTGGAAGAGGAGAAAGCAGAACAAGTCAGTTATTCCAGTATGGCTTCCTGGGGGCAAGAAACGCGACCGTATGCATAGGACAAAGAAGCTATCACGGGCACAAATACGACAGCAACGGGAGGAGGAAGAGGCGGCGGCGGCGGCGGCGGCAGGTCAAGATGTGAGTCCTCCGCCGCCGGCTTATACCAATGATAAAGCACAGGTACCTCCTGGGGAGAGTGCGCCTAGGGGTGATGATAGAAATGTCTGAGCGGAACTGAGCTGAGGCCCGGGAGGAGTTTAATAGGACAGAGTGCGCTACATAAAGATAGGTGTTCAAGATTGGAGGTCAGTTAGCGATACCCTTTGTATAAATTTTTCAATACAGTAAACCAGAATGCAATTCAAACCCATTGACGGGACTATTTGATGTAAGCACCAAAACTTTGGTGAATGTTCTACCAACGCGTGGTTAACATAAATTTAGCGACCAGTGATAACCAGCGTGCTGAACCGAACAACGTCTACAATCAAGGTAAATTCATGCTCCCCAAACCTGCATTTCTTCCATCCGCTCGATTATTTCTTGCACAATTTATTCTATTTCTCAAGAAAACGATCCAAGAAATGCTCACATCCAAGTCCCTATAACAACCACAGTTATCACTAAGCGCAGGCACGTGATCGCGTGTATCAAGCTGCACGTGACCCAGAATTTTCCCCAGAGCCGCCAAACCATCCCATCGCGAACGCCATCACTCCAAAGTCGTTAAACCAGGCCGAAGCCACCAACACCCTCCTTTCCTCCAGCACATAAAAAAGGCGTCCGAAAGCCTTGCATCCGCCATGTCTATCCACCACAAACCCATGCGGCTCCCACCGCTCAAGAAACTCCGCGTCCACAGCCCCAAGCGCGAAGCCGAAAACCCCTGTATCGCCATCATGTCCAGCGTCCTAGGTTCGTCTTTCCAATCCTCTCGAAGCCCTCTTCTTTTTTTCCTCAAATTCAAATCAGGTCTGGGAGAAGGAACTACGATTTATATGAAATTTGTAAAGGGGGAAAGAGTTTTTGGCTAACTGGGATTATATTTAGCTTGCTGGGCATCAGCCGGATACAACGCCACAGGATGTCTCGCCGTAGAGAACCAGCTACGACAGTGCATGGACGGACCGGCTGCGCCGAAAGCGCCACCGAATACGATCAATTACCATTTGGGGAGGCTGCAGAAGCGTGTTACGGAGCAGGGGAAGAAGAGCTAGATGCTCCACGAGGAACGGAAGCAAGGAGGGGGGAAGGCTGGAGAAGTTTGTATCGTTGGCTATGGTGGAAGACAAAGAAGACGATTGGCAATGTGGAGCGGGAAGAAAGCTGCATTTCTGGCGTTCGGAGATGTAATACATCTGTACAATACAAGTCGACATCCGCATCGATCGGATACAACATCATAAATAAAATGTACAACACCACCATCAGGCCGTCATTTACCGAACCGCGCTTGTTGCAAGTTGAACGAATTAAGTCAAATATAACCCTTTGATATCTATAAGATTTGGACAAATATAAAACTCCATGCATTGAGAAGACAACTACTCTTCCAAGATAAATCGCTATTGTATCGTGCATACCACATCCGTCATTGTCTATCCAGCAAAAGCTCCAAGCAGCAACTCTCGTCACCCAAACCCAGAGGAGTGAAATGCAGGTCTAGGTATCCAACTCAGTTTCAAAATCCTCCACCCTAAAGAAATGTTCCTCCCATGCGCAAGAAGTCTGAAGAGCTCCAACATATGCGAAAGTAAGAACCCAACAGCGTGCGCGTCTCAACCAATTCGTGACTCAACGAGTCACTTCGTATCTCAGTCACCATTCCCAGGCAAAATCACTCTGCTCTCCCAATAAAAAAATACCCAGTCAAAAGCCAAAATATAATAAAGAAAAGAAAACAATCGAAAAAAATAAAGGGTAAGAATGCCATCCTTGCCGTGTCCCCTTGAGGAAAATCGCTGCGGAATCGTCTCTATAAGCATGTGCAAAAAGGCTCCTCATGCATTTCTCAAGTGCTGCTGCTGCTGCTGCCTCTTGGCGTGGTTGTTCGTCGTCGTCGAGGAAAATGGAAACAAAGATGGTTAGAAAGCAAGAGTATGAATAATGCCTGAAAGTTGATGCGCCGGTGTGTGCATTTTGCTCTACAATGGTATCGTGGGTTTTAGCCCATGCCCAACGCTCGCCAATAAAAATGCCCCTGCAGAAAGGATAATGGAAAAAGTCGAAGGGGCCCTAGTTTGCAGTGTCTCCGACGCAGTAGAGATCGATCTCGCCGACTCCACCGGAGTACATACTCTTCATCCCTTCACGCCACTCTGAGAAGGCGATTTGGATATCGTCATCACTCTGGATAACAATGAAGTCTCCATCCTCGTCACGATATTGTAGCTTCAGCATTCCCTTACCAATGCTGTTGTTGGTAAACCGTCCGAGTTTTGCGTCGATGCGATCGATGAGAGACTGGTATGAAATGTTGAAAGCCACGACAAGGGTGACATAGTTCCCGCTGTCCAAATTCACGCGAACCTTCAACTGAGTAGGGAAAGGCGTAGTATCACCACCACCAGACAGTGGATTAGACGTTGGAGGTGCAAACGTACCCGTACCTAGAGCTGGAGATACAGTGCGTGAGTTGGCGGTGGCAGAGTCGATGCGCAGGTTGTTGCCCCTGTCATGCGGCCCGGGAGTGTTTCCTCTAGGGTATATCGGCTGGGCTGGGAATTGACCCATAGAACCTCCCAAACTTCCTGAGGGCTGATGCAGCCTCTCCCGTTGAGCCCCGGGGCTTTGTGTCTGTGTCCGGACGGGCAAATCGGCGCGAGGTGAGCCAGTCTGGGAGCGAGGTATGTTGCTGTCATGTGCGTGATGCAAATGCTGCGGGATGCCTGGAACAGCTGGCACGTTGCTGGGGCCTTGGCTAGGTTGACGCTGGCGCGCGCCAACGGGGCCATTGATGTCCGGTGTGCTGTACGAACGGCTACGCTGTTGCTGCGCAGCACTGTTTTGAGTTGCCATGGCGGGCAGCGAGGGGCCACGCGGGTTCCTGCCGTTCATTCCATGGGAATTGGGTGGTGTTCCATCGCGAGATGGTGCCCGAGCAGGGGGGAAACGGCCCGGGACCTCATCCCAAACAGCCTGCGGTGTTCCGGGCTTAATACTAGTATAGTTAGGGAAGACACCGCTAGCTGTGCTAGTCCGTGAAGAAGCTGGCGAGGCATCTACCGGAGAGAAGTAGCTATCACCTCCCCGACTGCCTGGGGATACAGCACCACTTCCTTGAGTCTGCAGGCTAAGAGGTGCAGGCGGGCCGCCGGGCAAGGGGAATCGTGGTGGTGGGGGAGCTCTGGCAATACCAGCCAAGGATTGAGCACTCTCGCCGGTTGCTGAACGTTGCCTCAAACTGGAACTAGATGAATTCCGGGGCATACCCGCCGGCTGCTGCCCACCCATAGGGAACTGCGGCGGAGCGGCTCCAAGGCCATCTTGCTCTTCGTCATCTTCTTCCTGCTGCTGCAAGTACGGATTCTCCAAGCCGTTGGCGTGGTCCCTCGTCCAGGTGAACTCAGGAGCGATGGCTTCGGGGCTTGTTGATGCTCGAGGACCATTCTCCTTACGTTGGTTCTCGAGACCTTCAGCCCACTTTCGCATAATCTCCTCGTTGGGGAATTTGATGGTGAAATTCTCGACGCCCGGATCGCCCTTCCACCAGATCTGCACGCTATGCGATCCTGTGCCTGACCACCGTCAGTACTCATTCTAAATTCGATTCTAACGGGATACCTACCAGGTTTTGAAAGCGTCACCACATCTGTGACATTTGTCATAAAAATTCTACCTTTCAGATGGAGCTTGGCGTTCTTATTCCGAATCTTGGGCCCCGTGGATCTCGTCTTGTCCTTTTTATCTTTGCTCTTGTTCGCAGACACCTCTTTGCAGCAAAGCAGGATGCATTCGAAAAGGTAAATCTCATACTGTGAGGTCTGGTCAGTAAATTTTTGTTCATGCTTGGCAGGGGGAGGGCTGTGCTACATCTTTCTCTTGATCGGTCTTCCCTGTTATTACTCCGTAGACTCCGTGCATAAGTAGCTTTCCAAAGGAGTCCACTCTGTGATTCTTCCAATCGTCTACTCTGTTGATCAAGTCCTCAAGAGCCTCGTCCAATAAGTCACGGTTGACTGCCTCGTTGGCCTTATGCAAGACCCGCTCAGCAGCCTCGCAACCTGCCACGAGATCATCTTTGGTATCGGGATCCTCCGTCTTCTTCGCCAAATCCTATTAATCCATTAGCGCATGATTTACTTTAAGTAAGAGAATCTAAGGGCTGTCCTACTTTAAGGAGCAGCGGGTACTTGACCAGACGCTGCATAGGCTTGAGAAGAAATCCATCGAGCGTGTTGAAGTCAAGTGCGACTGGGTGGTTGACTAGTTGAATTTTATCAAAGACCTGTTGGGCCATGAGAGCCGCTTTTCTTTGATTCGCGATGAACGGTTGGTAAATGTCGAATGCTTCCTCGTACATAACGAAGGGAGCGCCCCACTTTTGACTCGAAGCAGGCATAGAGTTTGTCGTTTCGACTCGGATTAGGAATCGTCGCTGATGGTCTAAGATGGCGTTGATGTTAAGGAAAATGGAGTGCACGACGTCTCCAGGAATCGCGCCCTTTTGCTCAAGAGTTGTCTTGAGGTCGTGCAAATTCTCCAGGTCCTGGACGTACTTGCGCTCTGTGTCGACCAATTCTTTCACAACGTGATCGCGATATGTCATCTTCGTCTTCTGTGTGGGATCTTCAACGGCGTCGTCGGGATATGGCTGAAGTTGGAGAAGGAGGCCACGCTGCTCGGCGAGGTCGAGGACATAGTTGACCACTTGGGTTACCTATGAATTTGTCAGAAAACGAGACCAGATGGCCTATGAAACAATAAAAAACTATGTATAAATTCGGGCGTACCTTGACGAAACCACTCGTGTCATTGCCCATCAAGTCAGTCACCACAAAGCTATCCTGGGGCGGAACTTTCAGGTCGTCCATGCAGGCCTTTACAAATTTGAAGATGGCAATCTTAGGCTTCTTGGCTTCTGAAGCCTTGTCGTCCACTTGGAGAGGCGTGGCTGGTTGCAGAGCATTATAAACTGTGAGCAGAGGTGTGCCGGCTCGCAACAAATTCCATAAGCCATCAACTGGATCGCTCGGGTCGAGTTGTTCAAGGTACTGGTCAAAGTCGGGCACTTGGGCCAGGCGATTCTTTAAGGAGATGCATATTTGGTAGAGGGACCGCGAGGCATCAGCCTTTTGGTTGATAATGTTGGCCGTGGGAATCACATTGCCATTCTGGCCCGGTATGCCCCCGAGTGAACTTAGAGAGGCGGATGAGCCAGCCACGGCAGTAGAGCCGGACAGCTGGCTTGCACGAGGTGCGCTCATCGTAATCTGCTGTGCTCCGACAGAAGGACAAGGGTTTCTATTGTAGCATAGGAGAAGTAGGTTGGCGTGACGTAGGCTGCGATGATCTACTCCATACGCTGGTAGCGTAGGCCCTGGTGAAGGGCGCGCGGCCTTGGATCGTCGTCGTTGGGTGGGAGAGCGTTACGAGCGCGCGGCAAGCAAGAGGCCGAGGAGTCGACGCAATAGCAGCGGTCGGAGTTTGGGATATCGGCGAGTAAAGAAGGGAGTAGCAAGCGACGAAGGAGAGTCTGTTGACGTTGTCACGAGACGGCTCCCTTTCGGGCCCCCAAGTTAGACCCTGAGGCGCAAACGTGGCTGTCCGTTAAGCCACGGCCGATGATGGAGCGACCGGTGTACTATGGCTTCAGCCGTCGTGTGTGTTTGCTTTTGCGTTTGCGTTTGCGTTTGCGTCTGTGTTTTGGCGTCGAGGTCGGGAAGAGGTTTGTATTTCGTCGAGGAAAGGGGAAGGGGAAGGCCGTTTATTCGCGGGAGGGCGGGCGCACTCTTGCAGGAGAGGTTGCTTGACAGAGTCGTCGAGAATGTTTGAGGGTCGGAGGAGGAGGGGTTTGGGTGGTTTGGCGGTGTCGCTGACGCAGAAGCCGAGGGGCTGGAACCAAGGCGGCACTTGAGACTCAGGCAACGACTAATACTGCCTTAACGTGCTAACTCCAGCAGCATGAGCCACTAACACGGACAGAGACACCTGCCATTTAGGTTCACCATGTAGGTACTACTAGCAGGCACGGGGCAGCTGCTGGCGGCACAGTAGACGGTAGGATGCGTACGTGCGCGCCACGAGCTGTCATTTGGGGCAAAAGGAAACAAGCAGGGAACTAGTGGTATTTCTATTATTATGGTGATTACGTTCAGGCTTTTTCAAGAAGGATCGGAGGATTCATGACATCTGTACAGCCGCGATATTTTGACGACAAGGCTGAAGTGTTAGCCACACCTTAAGCCGTGGGCGGGAATTAGGCTGATGGGGATAACACTTTTAGGTACCTTTAGTACCCTCAGCTAGTAGTTATGGTAGGGCGCCCAAATTAACGGGGTGTTCAGTGTTAACTTACCACCCACAGGCCCCTGAATGACAAGGCGCCGTTGGGCACACATAACCGCTGGGCGCCGGGCTTTGGGCGCTGGGGCTTGACATTAGGCGCTGGCTGGGCAAGGTATTACCTTAAGGACCGCGCGCGACAACCAAACACGTGGGTCCAACCCCCTAAAGCGCTTGCAGAAATTAATTACTACTAGTAGTAACGTGCCTCCTCCACAGTATCATCGCTTAATTACTAAATACCTAAGATGCAAAGCTGAAGCACGAAATCGTTCGTAGGTCGCACGCACCACATTGCTCAATCTAGCCAGCACAGAGATCCAGAAGTTTAAGCATCTTTCCGTAACTTCATCACCCTCTCCCTCTTCAAAGCTCGTATTCATACGTCTAGACCGTCATTCGAAATCATAACGGTAACAATATTGCAGGATCACGGGTGCCGGCTCGTCCTCCCGTCCTCCCGCCTGTTTGCCCTGCCCATTGGCTTTAGTCTGGTTGCCCTCGAATCCCCGGCGCCGGAACATGAAAAAGGGGTAAGCGAGAGGGAGACTATTAGGTGTGCAACCACCGGTAGTCGTCCGACCCTGCGTTCACCTGAGTACAGCGCTGTGTATTAACCCAAGACGGCACATCTGCGATGAGTCTAAGATCAACTCTGTAGACAGCAATTTTGTTGATATTAATTCGTCCGTTGATAATCAGCAACTACTCGTACATCTACGCGTCGGGCACCGGATTTAGGCACGAACTCTTGGTATCAATGTTTGTACGTCCCCGTAGGTATAGATGCCGACTTTCAGCTATCATATCTCGCAATATGGCATTCGGTGCCCTGCTCATGTTTCATGTTCAATACCCTAATGCCGCCGCCGCTTTCCCGGCCAGCGCTATGCCCAGACCAGCATGAACTCCCCTCGCATGGGGAGTCTCATGTCTTTGCTTCCCGTTCATTGCCGTGCGATTAATCAAGCGAACGAGGGTTGATCGTTTGTTTGGATCTTCTTGGTTCGTATTCGCAACTGCCGGTAGGACATGTACAATCACTGCTTTGCCTGCCCCCCTACCTGCTAATTTGCTATCGTTGATTACATGGCTGGCCGTTGCCCTGGCTCACTACGCCACGCACCGCACCCTATTCGCCTTCTACCTGTAAGTATAGTAGATGCGCCGGAATGTCATCAATATGCCTGCCAGTCATGCAAGATGATAGTAGGTGCCCCAAGTGATGATAACCAAGGGGTTGGCTAAGCGTGTGTGGCTGTCTGCAAGTCGTGTCGATCCATCACAGCCTACATGAATCGTACAGTAGAGGCACGTCGAAGATCATTTGACTGCTGGCTTCTGGAAGGTGCATGGAATATCGCGTTCTGGACCCCAACTCGTTGGTAGCACCACCTTCTTAACTGCATGGAAACAGGCCAACTATATTTTTTGTCTTGCCATGTCTGCAGCTCAAGGTTACAAGGAAAAAAGACAGAAGATCGCTCCAGTCCCAAATAACGACTGATGCTCGTGAGTAGCAGTAAACCTCCAGGCCACCTAATGTAAGGATGTTTCGTGTGCATCCCACCATTGCAGGAACCCTCTGCGACATTCCAATCGTTTGAGAACGTACAAGTACATCATCACATATCCGTTGCTACCCTACGTCAACCTGCGGATAGAACGCATCAAAGCTTGGCAGAGAATGGACTTGAATCACATTTCTCCTTGTATTCTACCTTTTTCTGGTCTAAGTTTTAATTCCATGTCCATCGATAGCTAAGTGTGTCATGCTATCAGCATCAACGTACAAGCATCTCGTGATCCTGATGAGCTGTAGTGAGGTTGTCGAATCAGGTTTTGGCAAGCATACCACCTGATGGAACTTGGCACAACAGCGACAAACACCAATAGCATTCAGATCTGGACGGGGAAAAAGGGGAAACGATGATGAATCTGCTGTAGAACCTACACAAATGATTATTGTTAATTTGATGTCGACAACATATTTAGCCAGTATTCTCCAGGTGAAGCTACTCGTACATGTACAATCATATCATATTATGGCGGCTGTAATAAGCATGGAACATGACACTCGGCGTTACCTTAATTCAGGGACCACAATTAGCATCGACGGCGGCAGTGCGGAGCAATCGACACAAGTGCCGGCAATGGAGGGAGACCTTACCTGAACGTTACGTATCGGCGAGAGTACTACTACCCTGAGATCGGGAGGATCAAAAGCCACCGGTGTGGGGTTGAGCCTCTGTAGAATCGTGAAATAGATCCGGCTTGGCTTTAATATGGGTATTGCTTCCTTGGCGAAGGTATCTCTCGTGTAAAATGCTCCGTTTTGGTCGTCAGCACGACATCATCTTGATCAACACTACACTTTAAGGTATCTGCCTCGTACCTAGTGCCGCTAAAGGTTGCTGTGGATGCAGTGGAGGCTCAGGCCTAAAAGACTTACCTTAATAGCTGTTGGGCTGAGGACGTCAGTAATCGCTACCTACTAGTAGGTAATAAGTACAGCGTTTACCTTAGCTGGAAGCCCACTATCTTAGCGCCCTCGCCAACCGTCTACCTTACCTGGGTTAGTAGCTGTACCTAAGTAGTAAAGCCCCGTAATTGCCAAAATCCGATTGTCAACAACGTCAATCCTACCTTGTCCACCGCCCACTGATAGCACTTCTACTACTACAACCTGCTCGTCGCTTTATTATCCTACCGCCTCTTTCTCCCCTCCATGCTAGCGTCAAGCAAATCGTCTGCTGACGCCAGCGATCTATTGCCTCGACATTGAGGCGCTGAGGTGGTATTCCCGTGGCGATCTTGCCCCCAAACCGGTGAATACCTGGACAAGCGTTGCTCGCAGCCAATCGTTCGCCATCGTACGCTTCCAGGCTTTGTTCTGCTCCGCCTTATTGCTAAGGTATGCTCAGCCCGAGTCTTGCGTATCTGAGCAACCTCTCCCTCACGCCACAACGGCTCTGCAGCCCAGCGGCCCGAAGACATAACATTTTGCGACCCGCACCCGCTTGCCCGTCCTAATCGCGCCTTGTAATGGTCCCGAGCCGAACTCCAGCGTTCCTTCACGATGTCTAAGCGGGATCGTATGGCCATGGACGCTTTCTCTCCAGCCCACCAGCCTGATGAGGGCTACTCCGAAGACCCCCTCTATCCAACTATTCATAACGAGCTATCGGCGGCGCTGTCGAGCCTCAAATCACCGGACGAACTGCCATCATGGATATCCGCGAACGCGTCACACCTGCCCATGTCGCTCAAGAAGGGTACGACCTTAACGCGATGCCCGCCGTTTCATTTTGTCATGCTGACAGATTATTAGAATTGACCATGGCCCTTCTGAGCGAGCTGCCTACCTCTGCCATATCCGAAATAGTTCACCAGCTAAACCCGCGATTATATATCGACTTTATTCGTTACCTGCCGCCCGAGATCTGTCTAAAGATTCTGTCCTACCTCGATCCCAACTCCCTTGTTAGCGTGATACGAACATGCCGAGCCTGGTGCGATCTCTCTCTGGATTCGAAGCTGTGGGAGCGACTGTATCATATGGAAGGCTGGAAGGCCATCCATACCGAAATCAAGACCTCGGAAGCCAAGGTCAACGTTGGGTTGAACGACTCTATCGGCCACTTGCACCGCATACAAAACTCAGAAGGACACACAAATAAGATTCGTGCTTTAGTGAGCGACGATGATGACACCGATGTCTCCATGTCGGACAGCGATCGCGTCCTGAGCGCCGCCGGAAGCCCAAGTGGCAGAAGCCTCTTTGGCTCGCCCAACTCTTCCTTCTCGAGCAATCGACCAGTCATCACGCCCTTGGGAGAAATGGACTTGGATGGCCCCGGACCAAGCTCAAGGAGTCGAAGCGCCGGGCTATCAGAGTCTCGAGCCCGCCGACGAGGGATGCAGGCTGCTTCTGAAGCCTCGCTGCCACCAATACTGCCGCCAAAAGACCCAAGGGCCCTGAGACGGTCCACTCTTTGGATGTGGGATGGGAGTCAATCGCGTTACCGTATCAACTGGAAGTATCTTTATAACATGAGGAGGCGGCTGGAGTCCAACTGGGAGTTGGGTAAAGCAGTCACGTTCCAGCTTCCGCACCCCAATTACCCAGAGGAGGGCCACCACGAGTGCATCTATTCTTTACAGTTCGATGGCAATTACCTTGTGAGTGGAAGTCGCGACAAGACCATGCGGATATGGAATGTTCACACCCGCCGGCTCATACGCTCTCCCTTAGTGGGGCACAATGGCTCAGTGCTGTGTCTCCAATTTGATGCCGATCCGGAAGAGGACCTGTTGGTCTCAGGAAGCAGTGACTCTAACATTATCATTTGGAAGTTTTCCACCGGTGAGCTTATCCAGAAGATCACACATGCTCACCGGGAGTCGGTCTTGAATGTGAGGTTCGATAAACGGGTGCTGGTCAGCTCTTCCAAAGACAAGAGCATCAAAATTTTCAACCGTAAGCCCTTGCGATACGGAGACCTTGGATATAAGGAGGAAGTCTTTGCGCCAGCCTCGAGACACGTCCGTGGTTACGGTTACGAGCCTGAGCTTGCACAGGAACTGCCGGTCATCGCGCCTTTCACCATCATCGGTAAGCTCGATGGGCACGGTGCGGCAGTCAACGCGATTCAGGTTCGAGACCAGACTGTCGTGTCTGTTTCTGGTGATAGGCACATCAAGGTCTGGAATTGGCCCTCACAAACCTGCACCCAGACAATTCCCGCACACGATAAGGGAATCGCGTGTGTTGAATACGACGGGCGACGCATTGTCAGCGGTAGTAGTGACTATGAAGTCTGCATTTTCGACGCTCCGTCAGGTCTCAGGGTGGCCCAGTTAAGAGGACACGCCCATCTCGTGCGAACAGTGCAGGCAGGCTTTGGCGATCTGCCGTACAGCGTAATTGAGGACGAGCGCGAGGCTCGGAGGGTGGACGCAGAATACTTCAAGGCTGTCGAGGCAGGTTTGGTGGACCACAACACAGACCGAGGGAACCGACGAGATCGTCAACCTAATGCTGGCAGCTCGCGCCCCGCTGATATTCAAGCACACGGAGCTAAACTGCCCCCTGGCGGAGGCGGTGGTCGAACATACGGACGCATCGTATCAGGTTCCTACGATCAAAGTATCATTATCTGGAGGCGAGACAAGGAGGGAGTCTGGAAGCCGGCTCACCGTCTACGACAAGAAGAGGCTGCTGCGGCTGCCCAACGGCGGGAGACGCTTTCGGGACCGGGTGGCGGCCCCAATCTTGCTCAGATGCTACCTCAACCTCCCGTCAATCCCCTACCCCAACCTGCGCTGGCTGGAGGTGGTGGTCCTCAACTCCCTAGCATCAGCCAGATCTCCACGCTGCCATTGCCGAATGTGCATGATTCACAGCCTCACCTGTCTTCGGGGGTTTATACAGCGCTCATCGACCAGGTAGTTCCTGCGGGCGTTCAGTCGTTGCAACAGGCTTTGTCGAACTATCCGGGCATCCTCACATACCACAACTATCTCCAAGTTACTATTGAGCGTGAGTCCTCTGCTCACCTGCGCCAACAGCTGAGGCAGGTTGTGGCCGATGCTCTGGCTAGTCTTCAGAACACACACTGGGCGCGGCGACCCGACGCAGACGGATACCGTTCCAGCAGCTCAGCTGCCGCCACAGCAGGGTCTAGCCGAATGACAACGACCGACCCAGGAGTCGATCTTCAAGGTGAAGCCTCCACTTCCGCCATGGCCACGCCGCAGCCGCCTCCTGCGCAGACAGCTACTCCCACTCCCACGATGGATATGCCCAACCCAGTCCATGCTCCGAACCACGCGGCTCCTCCACCTCCGCCGCCAGCAAACGAAGTGCAAGCGCAGGCGGCGCTGCACCAAGCGCACATTGCTGCGCCTGAAAATGCACCGGCACGTGTTTTCAAGCTTCAATTCGACGCACGCAAGATTGTCTGCTGTAGCCAGGCGCCTGTCATTGTTGGGTGGGACTTTTGTAATGGCGACCCGGAGCTGGAGGAAGCGAGCCGCTTCTTTGCTACTGTTGATTAATAGCCCTGTATGCGACACATGTTAGCACTGTTTTGTGGCATGCAGGTATCTTTTTGATGTAATTGCTTGAAAGTTGGGCGGAATGTGACCAGCTACCGTGGCACTACTAGGCGTTTTGTGGGTATTGGAAGCGAAGGAACGTTTTGGAGCCAGTTTCTTTTCTGCTTTGCAAAGCAATGGATTGCTTGCGTTAATCACCGGACAGAACATTGCTGAGCGACTTTTAGCGATTCATTGGCAGTTATAAGATAGCGTAGTCACTGAAGGAAGTCATTAAATCATAATTTTCCCGGACTTCTGACTTTCTGTGTGGTCGAAGTGAAGTTGTAAGTTCATTGATTGCTGTGGAATTCCCAACCCCTAACGCCATTCTTGTCAAATACATTCCCCCCCTTCGAGGTTGATCCTAGGGCTCATACCCAAGCTGCTCTTTCATCAGTCTGCAGGCATCTCGAGGAGAAGATTACCCTGCCACTTGCTTGACTTTGTCTTCTGTCTGTGGCGGCTCGTCCACAAACTCGGGCACCACCTCATCCTGCAAGAACCCAGGCACCGCACCGCCAAACTCCTGCTCCATCTCTTGCTCCATCCCTAAAGCCTCTAACTCAGCATCTAGCTCCGTCTCGTCTACCTCATCCGGAATATCATAACTCCTCGCCAAACTCTCCTGAATATCATTCCCAACATCCATCAAGTCCGCCATCTCATCCTGCAATCTCTCAATCTTATCGATATCAATCTTCCCATACTGCTTCTTCAGCTCCTTATTCGTCGTCTTCATAGCATCCACCTGCGTCATGACATTCTTCAAATTATCCTGCATACTCGACGCCTGCTCCATGTTCCACACCTGACCCTCGAGTTTTTCTTTTTCCGCTTCGTAGGCTTTGCGCTTTTGGAGGACTTTGAGGGCTTTTTGCTTGATGGCTTGCTTGCCAGGGCCTTCGCGCATTTTGGAGAGCTTTTCTTGGTAGGCGGAGAGTTCGCCGTTGAGGGCTTTGAGTTTGGTGTCGATGGAGGCGACGCGGGTGTCGATGTTGGTGATGGCGCCGCTGAGGGTGGGTTTGGGCCCGGTGGGCTTGGAGCCGAAGATGCGATTCATCGTGGAGGGGAAGAAGTTAAGTCGTTCTCAAGCGAGTGAAGTGTTACTGAAGTCTCTAGCTTGAAGGTATCGCAGTTCGTTGGGTATGCGGTTGCCGTGAGGTAGTAGGGGGGAAGGGTGGAGGTTGGCTTTGATGGGATGCGGTTTGGATAAGGCTGCGAAAGCGGCAGATGACGTTGGGGCTAGACCGAGATTCGCGTGGAGGGGCAGCTTCTGGGCCACATTTGGGTGCGTCGATTGGATGACTCAGCCGAAATCCGGGTACGACGACCGGGGATTTTAAGTCCAACCTCAGTAGGAGTTGAGGTTGCCTTTTGTTGTAGAATCTGGACGACGCGTAGGCTACTTTATGGAGAAAAATCACTCAGCTTTCGTATGAAATGGTGATGATGTATTGCAGGGAGGTTCTTGGTTTTAGAAGGGCCAATTTTAATTATTGAAGTCGAGCGTAGACATCGTCAAGACTGTGAGTGAGTTTGATGGACTTTAATGGCTGGCAGTACCGAAAAGCGAAATGTGTGGAGCTATCTCAGATCATATAGAGGTCGCGTCAACCTTGTACCTTATTCTTGAACGTAACGCGTCGTCAGCCTTTACTGAAACTCAACCGTAGTATCAGAGAAAACGTATCGTTGACTGAGAATTAAAAAAACTTCACGTTTCAAAGTCGAGAGCATCGTCGCCAGTCCAGTGATTCACAGCACATGGTGAGGCTCTGCTGAACAGCTGTCAGCCAGATTAGGACTAGCGCATCTGTGAGCTCGCCCCGGGATGTAAACAAACCACCCACTTTGGTAACCGCGACCCTCCACTACTCGGACCTGTACTTGTACCTTTTCCTGCCTCAACCACATTCCAAAGATCGCCAGCCTCTTTTTTCCGTGCTATAGTACGCGTTCAATATTGCGATCACTCTACTCAATACTCTACTTTTGAAGCTATACCAAAGCTTCCATACTACATTTTGCACTTTCCCACTATCGGATCGCTGCTTTGTTTACTTCAACGTCGGCTGCACCCATCACGATGGACGTGCCGCCGACCGCGAAGTCCCGACACGGGATGGCCAATCCAGCCATGTAAGATTTCAGCCCCTTTCCGGAACTCAAATGGTGTTCAATGAGATTGAACAATTCTAACTCTTGAGTTTTAGACCCTATTCGCCCCAGTGGCATAAGACTTTCTTTCCCACCACCTCTACCCATGCCAGTCCCGTCACAACTGGCAATGGAAATTCCTCTGGCGCCTCAAATCTAGTGTATGTGAAGCGAGAACGCGTCGAATAACCTCCCGTAGTCAATCGATACTAATGGTATGAAATCTAGCAACTGGATGGCCCACCTAGATCTTCGCACCTTCCGCGACTTGAAGCCCCAGTGGCATCGCGTGCCTCAACCCGCGACTCAACTCATTGGCCGTCACCACCGACAAACGGTTATGAAAACCATATGCTCGATCCCGTTCCTCAAGTACCGCCGGACACAGAACTCGCGTCCTATCGACAAGCACTACACCGACAAGGAGAACGAAACGAGCGAACCCAAGCGCCCGCGACTGAGCGAGGCCGGTGTACAAGGTTACACCGATTTCAAGAAGGGGCAACCCTCAATAGCAGAGGCTATTCACGACTTTATGCGGGCAAAAGGTATGGATTGTTCGCCGCCGACTCGGTGGAATATACTGACATTTGTTTCTTTTCAGCCCAAGTTGTTAACCACATCGCGCTTCACCCCGACTCCGTCTTCGATTATGACGGCCGCGATCTTAAACTCGGCGGGTTGACCACGGTCATTCGCCAGAAGCGACGCGTCGACTCTTCGCCCGCACAAGGCGCCAAGCTTTCCTTTTACCAAGACCTCCTCTCGCTTGTTGTGGCGGCTTGGGAGACCAATGGTCTGGATACGGAACACACAGACCTCGTGGAGCACATGGTGAGCCTTGAGGGAACACGTCGCGACCCTCGAGCGTTCCTTGCTGCCGTTGGTCAGACCGACTTGAGTGCCATTGCCGACGTTACCGAACCCGACAGCACACAGCATGCCGCGCCGCCTGCTCCCACTACCCCAGCTGCGTGGTCGTCGGCTGCCCGCCGAAAGGCTCGACTGAGTGGATACGTTGCTCGCAGACAGAGCAATGTCGGCGATTTCGCCACTCCTCGACGCCCCATGAGCGTTCTGTCATCACCTGTGAAGGAAAGCGAGAACGCGAACATGACAGCAACTCCTGGTCAGAAGACCGAATACGAACCAAACGGCCCCACAAAGGTGTTTGAGGTTCCCTCATACACAGACTCATCTTTCTCAATCAATGAGCGTGAGCTTGAACCTATCTCCGCCCAGCGGATTCCAGAGCAGGCAGAATACTCGCCCGTTCGGAGACCAGGAGCACCCACTCCCTCACGGTGGACACGGAAGGATCCTTCCACACCAACCCAGAATGCGGCGCGTCAACCGGAGACACCTCGCACATCTGGTTCGCTTGGCTTGATGGCTTCTCTGCCGGCCGATATGGCAGAACCTCCGACGACGCCTGAATCATGGAAGAAATGGGATAATGTCACCATGCGAAAGAACGAGGTGTTCAAGTTCTCAGGAGCCTCATTCGAGGATAGCCAAGCCAGCGACCATTACTCAACATTTGTGTCCAAGGCTAATCGCAGACGCAGTGAGCCTTTGCTGCAACATCTTCTGAAAGATCAGGCACGACGATTCTCCGAATCTCCTCAGAAATTCTTCGCTGGTGTTGATCGATTCGACTGCAGTGCGACGAAAGCTCCTGCTACACCAGTTCGCCCTCAGCGTAGCAGCATGGGCGCTGTCGAAAGCGCTAGGGTTGGAAATGATAGCGACTTTGCCACCCCTATGCCTGCTTACTTCCGGCCCAGCTGGGTTAGAGATGCCAGCGAGACGCCAGCCGCGAAGAGCGGTGTCTATAACATTGACATGCGCCAGAACCTGGACATCTTTGGCACGCAGTCCTCTCAGGACTCCCCTCAGGACCGCGCTGTAATCGAGTTGGCGAAGATGGCGGAGATGAAGTGCGATGGTGGCGCTAAGGTCGTCACCCTCGAGGAGAACGGAAAGCTTATTGTTCGGTTTAAGCTGCCGACCAAGTATGCGTACATGTTCCCCGCCAGTCAAGGGGCGGATGAGTCTAGATTCACTGTCACGCCTTCAGCAATTTCTTCTTCGCCCCGTATCGGGTTCGTTGGCCACCAGCAACAAGCACAATCAAGCCCTCTGAAGAGGCACTTCCTCCCAGAGGACGAGACTACAATCAACGAGACCAGCTCGAGTCTCAGCGTGCTGGATCATACCCCAACAATCAGCGGTCTCCACGAGACCAACCGCGTCTCACCTACCAAGGCGCCACAAAAGGTTCTCTTGAAGTCACCAACGGCGGAGACGAGCTTTGACCCTGATTCTTCCGCTCGAAGTGACAAAGAAAGAAGCTCTCCTTTTAAGCGACTGCGTACTCAAGATTTTGCTACGTCTGAGTCTGCAGCAGATCGCACCCTTATCATGGACTTTGATCTTGTCCAAAACCACGATCAAACCTCTCAGTCACTGGATAGCGCTGAGATGGAGGCTCTCGACGCTTCTTCTATCCTCGAGACACCCACGCAGCAGCTTCAGCGTGAGGAACAAGAGGCTCCAAGCTCTGGCTTGATCAGCGATGTCTCTTTTGAGCCTTCTTTCCAAACACCAACCTTTGGCCACCTTGACTTTTCTCCGTCTAAAAGCGCCAAGGCTACACCTACAGACAACAAGGCTACGCTCGCAAGTAACAAGCCGAGTTCCTCTCGCTCTGCCCGTAAGAAGCAAGGGCAGATTACTCCTGAAGTTGTTGCGAACTTGGCTCAGTCGACTCCTTCTAAGGTCACTAATGAGCAGCCAAAGAGCCCATCACCGACAGTTGCCACCTCGTTCACACCCGTCAACAAACGAACACCACCCCAGAAGCCTGACACCCCTAAATCTGCCAAGATGAGCGCGAACAAGTCCGCTACTCCTGAAGCAGCGAACACCGAAGTTGCCGCGCAGTCCGATACTGGGAAGGCTACTAAGGATGCCTATGACTTTGACAGTCCTGGACGAGATTTCATGTACGAGTTTATCCGCAAATCGAGGCCTAAGAAGCCTTCGACCACAGAGACGGGGTCTCCGTTGGCTACCCCTGCGCCGAGACAACCTTTGGGTGCTAAGAGCCCCAACGCCGGAAGCCCCAGCCCTGGGAGGGCCAAGCGGAAGCATGTTTCTGTGGCTGAGGATAAAGAGAAGGCCATGGACCTCACTAATGATGAGCCTGTCGCCAAAAAGATTCGTCGCCCAGCCAAGGCTGCCGAAACGAAGAAGACAGCGAAGACTCGAACAGTGACTGAGTCTACTGAAGACGCGGCTGAACAGCCGGCCGCTACCTCCAAGGACGACGATGCTCCTCGGAGGTCGACTCGATTGAGGCATGCACCCGCGGAGGGAACGTCTGCCAAGTCATCTCTCCCTACTCCGATCAAACTTCGAAACGCTGGAGCGGGTAGGGGCAATGGCAGCGGGCAACCACTCAACTCTGCCGTGCGTAGCGAGCAAGCAGAGCTCTCCCGCACTACAAGCATGAACACCAGGAAGAACCGAGGAAACGCGGAATCCGTCCAGCAGATCTTGGCTAGAGTCTCTGAAGAACTGTCTGGCGAAAGCGCGGATGAGCTGGCCGCACCAACTGAAAAGGAGCGTTCGAAGCGCGGTAAGACCGTTAGCTGGAAGGATCCTATTGAGAGCTTCCAGCAGACACCCAAGGCCAAATCTAAGGCCAAGGGCAAGACTGCCACGCCGGTGGCCAAGTCGAAGCCTACGCAGGGCAACACAGGCGTGACGAAGCAGAAGGCCGCGCCTAAGGCTGCGCCCAAGAAGATCTCACAGGCAGCCAAGAGTCTGGGGATGGCTAGCAATGGAACGCCGGCGAAGAGGGCCACAAGGGCCAAGACCCGCAGCCAGACCTAATCATGGAAGTGGAACAGTTTTTGCACATCAACTTGTGTGTATGTGCGCATGAAAATACTGGTGGTGAGCAAGGCAAAAGAGGCCCAAGAAGGATCAAGAGATCCCAGATGGTCTTACATGAATCACGAAATTGCATTGAGAGAGCATCATGGCAGGCGTTTGTGGTTGTTGTTTTTGAGATACCACCTTGTTTGAGCAGATTGTACGGAAAGCCATGGGGCGTTATGAGCCGTGTTTTTGGTTGTTTGGCTCTTTTTGCTTTTTGCTCGTTTTGGTACTTGGTTTCTCGTGTTTTCTTTGTTTTCTTTTGATTGTTGTTAGGGAATGTTTTCTGATGGAGTTCGAGGATGCTGGTCTACAAGGAAGGGACCATTTGATTTTTACACAGGCGTTTAGGGAAATGAATGTAGGACAATTGGCAATACAAAGCCTGTACGGCGATATTTTTTGGCACTCGATCACTGTTTCTTGCTTCTTGCACCGTGATGATAGGTGAGCATTTTGAAGGACTGTGACATTGCTACTTGATGTTATTGTGAAACATGGCATGGCGAAGAGGCTATGATTTGGATTATCCTCAATATTTGCGTGATGCTGTGAGCTGCAACAATACCATTAGGTTCATCTGGGCTTCTTAATGAAGATACTGTCTTCCGTGGGTTGGACATTGCATGGAGGAGCCTGCTAATCACTACTTACAGCTTTTCCTTAGGGGTATCGTCTATGGAACTCCTGCCTCTCTTGTCCTGCAGAAGCCCCCCTCTACAGACGTTCAGCCACGGCATCATTGGCATGCTCGCAGGACGGCAGTGTCCCACGTGAGAACACACATGTAGCCACGAGAATACTTACAACAAACCTACCTCCCAACAGCATCAAGCCCTTTCCGGCGCTGAAACGAAACTCTCCTTTGTCCTTTTAGCATTCAGCAGGCCTCGTCATGTGGTGCCATTTGTCTCGAAGAGGTCCCGCATTCCGATTTACCACGAGGCAGACTGGAATGCTATGTGTAGCCCTTTTTTCGGGACAATGGGTCTGGATCTATCGGATTTTTAGCTTGTTTCACCCTTGCACTCTGCTCTCTTTTTGGGTTTCTCTCCAGCTACAATGGGGTTAGTACGGGCTCAGAAGGGGAAAGTGAGGATAGGCCTGTCCCGTGGTTAGTGTGTCCGCGGCGAGGCCGGACGAGATGGGTCGAGGTGTTCGGCTACACCGGTTGTTTGGGAATATTTGCATTCCTTAGGGGTGGCCGTATTCTCGCCGACTGTCGCGTGGTGCCACAACGTATTGAGGCAAAAGACGGAAAAGGACAAAGAATGGCGGCCAGATCCTTTCCATCCATTTCGTCACATTGTCCCAGGCCCTGCAGAAATGAAGCGATACTCACGAGAAGCGTATCGGTGGGCGGGCGTAGCAAAAATGCAGCCAAGAAGGATGAGACAGAGCGCTAGCTCAAGCGATAAAGGAAAGCAATCCTAAAAAGAGGATAGAAGAGGATGAAAAAAAGAAGCACAGTGTCGTCATGACGGCATGTAAGCCGCCTCATCGCCGCACCAAGGGTCCCTCTTGCATGAAGTGTGTGTTCCCCCCTCCCTTTCGTTACCCCGGCTCGAACCCGTTCACTGCGTGTGTTTGGGTAGCTTTATCTGCGTCATTCGGGTCCCTCGGCGTCGGCGTAGTGTCGTTCCTCTCGTGGGGGTAGGCCAAGCATGATGCTTAACGGTCTGCTTTTGAATTACACGGTAAGCAAAGAAATCGTAGGATTCTAAAGTAACCCTAGTCCCTGCGGTTATCAACTCGTCGGTGAGAGAAGAACGAGGTTAGTGGGAATTTGGAGGGATTAATTTTTGCTTGGGGCACACCCTCCCCTGGTTATTATTCCATGTACTACCTGGGGCACTGCTTTTGCGCGCGTGTGAGCATGACATCACTGCCAAGGCGAGTGGGAACAGACGCTGGATTCTGGGGTCAAAGTGATGCGATGATGGCAACGAACAGATATATCCTGCTTGTGTAGCGGTGATATGGCGGTTGCATCAGAAGTGGTCTGCAGTAATGTTGGTGGATAAGGTAAGTGATGAAATGTTGAAATGCTGGGACGAAGAGTGAACATCACTATTAGTAGTACTACTAATAGTTTACGTAGCGACCAGCAAATGGGCAGCGAATTGTGGATGGGCCGATAAGATAACAAGAAAGCGACAAATCGCGGATCAGCAGATGGCATTTACAGAAAGAGGCATCTCCGTTGATGATCGACAATGTTGCTTGCTTCCCACTGGTAACTGACGAGTGTGACTGCCACCCATTTACGAGTACTCACACTTAGAGGCTGCTTAAAGGCTCAGACATACAGGCCGTCTTGCAGGGCTTCCCTGCAGGCATTGTAGTGGGTGTTTGCCTCCCTCGGCTCCGGCGCTTATCCGCGCGAAACGTTAGGCGCCCGAGGCTTGCATTTCACCTACATGAACGCCTCCGCCACCGAAGCCATCACAAATGCCAGTTACTGCCTTACTTCGTAGTTACATAACGAACTCAAAAGTCATCATCGCTACATTTCCCCAGAAAATTACGGAATCAGAAATATGATTAGGAAAGCGCTTCGCATGTAACGTGGGTATAGTCGTCTGATGATAAACGCCATCTGACCGAGATAGGATAGCCGAACTGAACTCCAGGTTTTTTCGCATCGCAAACCCCGCGTCTGCCAAGAGCCGCTAGGTAGGCTGGGCGGGGTCGGCCTTCTACTTGTGCATTGATTCACCTACATATATCGGAGCAAGCAGAAGAGTTCTTAGCGGGTCTTGGCTGGCCGGTGTCCGAGTTAAGACCATATTTCGGGCGAAGCAGGGCCGAGAAGAAGAAGAAGAGAGAGAAAAAAGAGAGATGGCTGGTCTCCATGCGACCTGAGCGGACCGGATAAGTTCACTTTGATAGGGAAAATAAAGACAGAAAAAAAAAGACCCCAACGAAACTGACTCATTCGGGCAGCTGGATACTAGTATTACTACTAGTAGTAGGTATAATACGCGCTGCCGGCAGGGTACTTTTATGTAGTGGGCATGTCAAAGCAAGCAGGCAATAAACGACGCGGCGTCTGGTAGCGTACAGTGGCAGCGCCGTGTGGGGTGTCTTCGCCATTGTCAAAATGACAAGCTTAAATCGTTGACGCTGCTATTTTCCCGGGAATAAGAGGGTAGGTAGCTTATTCAAGAAAAAGACGCGCAAGTATATCGTAATGTAGCCCCGAGGCCAAGACACGATATGCCACCCCGCGCCTCTCTTTCACTATCGTGTTTTTGCCCCTCATGCTACCATGCTACAAACCTGGTGTCGGATTTCTGATAGCGTTGACTTTCCCCATACATTTCTATAGACATAGGCTGATCGTGTGGAGGGGGGAATAACCAAGATACCCTCGGTGAAAGGGGGTCCTGCATGTGATGGGGATCTTGTCTACTTCAGGCTCTATGAGCCAATCCTATCGTCGCTATCAGCACATCTCATGTCTCATGTCTCATTCGGTCCCGTCACCAGCCCACCGAAGTGTCCGCTCGCTCCCCCGTCAGCCGCCGCCGCCGCCGTTTCCGCCTCCGACAAACCACACAGTGAGACGCACCAGTAGCTAGGAGTCATCGGGCTACGTGGTGGTGGACGGCGCACTCGGAGGAGGCTCAAACGTCAACTGACAGTTTGAGGGCTCACAATTGCGGGCACATGGCCTGGCGCCACGATATGTGCCGGGCAAGATTTCGCGACTAGTAAGAGAACGGCATGTCTTGCTTGTTGTATAGTGACGGGGAGCCCGCTTGCTAAAACGTGGCGGAGAGACAAGCGAGAGACGGGAAGAGGGATATTTGCCCATACGGAGTCGCTCCGGAACGAACAATCTGTCCGTTGCAGTCATCGTAGGCGGGCTGGTATGCTGCTTTTTGTTTCTCGGTGACACCTTGAGCTAAAATCCGCCTGAGGGCCGGCGATACATCCACCCCCCTCCCGTAACCTCCGCCTTCTCGTTCCGGGCCTGGGTCCTGGTCTGGGTCCGGTCTTTCTTCGTGGTAGGCGCTTTTGATTGCTAGAATGCTTAATGTTGGTGATGGGATTCAGCTGTGCGCGACCGAATGCTATGACGGCTGCCAGTTGGCACTGCATGGACAACAGATACAGATTCGCCCAGCCTCTTCCACGAGTCCAGGGCCTCCATGTAAAAAAGGATATTCCCAACACGATCTTCACACATAGATTGGGCTATCTACGGCCGGACCGGCGGTGTCTGTGCAGTACGAAAGGGCGGATTCAGTTTGCGCCCTTGGCCCGGGGCTGTAAGATACGCGAACCAGTCTAGCTGCGGTGCTACCCATCCCCTATGATACGAGTTGCAGCGTTGGTGCCAAGTAGCAAGGCTGGGCTTGGGCTGGGCTGACGAACTATTAATATTAGTTATTTAGATGTCGTGTCGGATACGACGAATGTGAACGTATGGTCAGACGAGCTGAGCTGAGCGATACGGTAGAGCTAGTACTTATTACATGTGCTACTCGTATGTCATCTGTCAGATCAGCTCGTACATGCCGGTCACGATGATATATTACCATACAGATTTGATAGGAGAACAAGAAAATTGAGAAGAGAAAGAGAGACAGGAATACGCGTCGGCCGGGCGCAGAAGGGCAATGACGACCACAAGGCCGTTTCGAGCAGAGACATGGCGGTCATCGTACCTTGTATCGTGGTCATCGTGGTGGTAGTTGGTGGTGGTAGAGGCCACCATCCCCAGGCGATGTGCCCCTCTGCCAAGCTCCAGGGTCGCCAGAGAGAGGGCCTGTCGTATTGCCGCAGTTGTTTCCTATTCTCGACGAAAGCTGCGGGCTTACTCGCTCATAAAAGACTTAGGAGTTATTCTAACGACCTGAACTGCCAGTACTTCTGGGTACGATGCCTTAGGCAGCAAAGTGAATAGTTGTACCTGCCTTATTCTTATACCTTATCTTGCGGAGTCGTTGAGTGCCTTATCATCAACTTCCATGGAGATCACGATGTGCTGGAGCGGCAGTGGGTGTTAGCGGAGCTCAGCGATAGCCAGCGCCTATAAGGCCCTGTAAGGTCCTGTAAGGATGCCCTGAAGCGCAGTAAAGCTGGGGTACGTACAGGGGATCTACGGGGGGCTCTACTGGGGGCATCTCCACTGAAGACACACCCTCCCCTCCACTACGGCCAGACGCCCCCTCCTCTGACCCAGGAGCCGAACGCCACCCAGCAAAAAACTCACCTGGAATCTGTAAATCCCCGCCGCCCCCATTTGCTGCCTTGCCTTGGCCTTCGCCTTTGCCTGCTAACAAACACCAGCTTTCGATAATCCCATTCTTATATCTGTCTCCTCACCCCCCATCTCTACGCTAGGCTTGCCTGTGCCTCTTCCTCTCTTCCTTATTATACAAACCACCAGCATCATCATCGTCACTTTTCCGTCTCCCGACGAAAACGCCACAACCACACTATCGACCCTTCTCTTTCCCCACACTACTAAAGAGAGTCATCGTTTCCTTGGAAACCACTTCGACCAGGGACCACTCTTACATATATCCACCACAGAGGACTCCCGTCTTGTCTTCCCAGACTATTTCTCTGCCATACCATCCCATCTGGAATCACAACCCGAGACCGAGACTGTGACCGAAGCCCAAAAAAAATCAGCGCGCTGGTCGCGATCCACCAACCTTCCAACACCACACAAGACACCATAATCATGTCGCAACGCTCAGAACCAACATACTACCTCGTCCCGAATCTTCAGGCCCTGGATCCCACCGCCAGCGAAATGGACGCCTCAGCCACTTCATGGGTACAGCCCACCGTTATCGAGGACGACGACCTGACATTTGGCGGCAAGAGCCTGAGCGACTGGTACGAGGAGGACCGCAGGCGACTGAGTAGCAGCGGTAGCAGCTCCGGTGGTAGCAGCGGCGAGGAGGAGCGTCGCGGAAGGGAGCGCGTTCGCAGGCACTACTACCCAAGCCACAAGAAGAACTGAAGGGGACTGCTACTATGAAAGAGATGCATCAAGCTTTTGGACGGAGGGAAGGGGACCTTGTCTTTTGGTGTTTTTTTTTTTTTTATTTTTGCGGCATGTCACCATGATACCCAGAGCTAAGAGAGCTCTTTAAGGACCACCAACAACCAACCACCAGCCAGCCCTGGGAAGATGATATCTTCTTCATGGCCTCTGTGTTACCACCTCGTCGGATTCGACGGGTCTGCTTTTTTTAACCGACAGCGAAGCGGACTGCATCAGCACCGTCATCTTTCTATTTGATAGACCTCCGACTCATGATTCGGGCGAGCATCATTTTTCAACTGCGGTTCCCAGCGCAGGGACCGCGGTCATCTTAGACTTGGAAGGGCATCATCACTCACAATCACTGCGGCGTTATCATCGGGGAGTTTTGCTTTGGTTTGCATTTTCGTTTCTATTTTTTTTTTCTTGGGAATGGGTCATCTTTCGCTTGTTGGACTTCATGTCATCTATCACACTACAGCAGTACCTTAGTGTACCAACTCACTCTCTCCGTGAAGCGAGAGTGCGGGAACAAAACCCTGCCCAGAAGGGTTCCCGAACTGAATGGCAGAAATACCATAAGAAATTACACATAAAGATCCGTATCCTGTGAACTCGTGTGCTGTGATTTGAAATGGCGGAGTGCTGCCTGTTGCGATAACGCCTTATGGCTGCTCACCTGCATCAATGTCGAACCCTCATTTGTCTCAACCTGCGCCTCGTACGCGATGCTACACAAACACCCTTACGCCTTGTCTTGACTCATCATCTATATACGTAACATAGATACACCCACTTTACAGACTCGATGATCTCTCCAAAACATCATTGACATCATTCATGGCAAAGAACATAGTTGACTACATTGCATCTTTCAGACACGCTTACATGTTCATTCGCCTCTACCGTCTACATTGTTCTCACACATGCGACGAAAAATAAAATCCTACTAACGCCCCAACCTTTCGCCGTTTCATCCCTTATTTTCTTGTCAACTCCTTCCAGTGGCGAAGGTTTCCCCACCCGGGCTCAAGACGATCCGCCGCCCGGCATACGGTGAAAACGGTCCCGCGGAGTTATGTGGGTCTTAAGCTTGCATGTTGCCCTGCAACTCCGCGCCTTCTCCGGAGACGGCGCGGGTGGCAATGCATTATGCTTTACGATGGCAAAACGTCATAAGTACGGATGAAAATGCTAATATGGCAGCATAGATGGAAAAGTTATTGTTCATGGTCCTCTCATCATGGGGATGTCTTTTTTTTTCCTTGTTCAGTTGTTGGCCGTATGACGTACTTCGATATTCGGTAAGTGGCGGGTAGGTTATCGAAATTTAGACATTTTTTAGGTTTTCGGGATGATGTGTTAGTGAACATGGAAGAGACGTCATCCGGAAAATTGGTCTGCTGGATGGGAGTTCTTCCCGGTTGCTTTTCGCGTCTGCGATAATCTTGAAAGGAGGAATTAGTTGCACCCGGCGTGCCTCTAGGAACCTGTACACTGGAGTTTGGGTGTCGCAAAGTAGGCTTGCTTGCTGAGCCTTGGCTTGAGAAGTGCTGGATACACATAGAGATGAACAAGTATGGAGCATATGCTGGTCGCTAGTGACGAGTACTACTACATACCAGTAGCTCAAACAACAGGTAGAGGTTATGTTACTATCCTGCCGGGTAACTGTTGCTTGTCAACGCATGGATCATGACTCGGCTACACGGCTCGTTCGTATGTTTTATCTGTATATTCTATCTCGTAGGAAATATTGCAGACAAGAAGGAGGGAAGCAAGAAGCTATATTTTGGAAGACAAGGTCCACGAGTCGAGTTGCCTCATTATCGCTACCGGGTAGAAGATGTAGCACCGTGTTTTCTGAACTAGTACCTGCTTGCTTTGCGATATCAAACCATGATGCATAGCAAACTCTTTGCCTTTAGCTCCTAATTGTTGTTTATACCTCGCGTCCTGATGATCATGTGTTTCTAGTGACGGGTGTCACTCTTTGAACAAGAAGCAATTGTGTATAACGATATATTATACCCTGTTTGTGTTCATTTGCCCTCATTTGCATTTCATCCTAATAGATCGAATTTGACAATGAGACTAAAAAGTAAGAATAGAAGCTATTGTTGGAGATGATTCTCATCATGCAGCACGAGCGTTGACAGTTAACAAGGAGTATTGTTCCCTGCTTCTGAAGCTAGCAAGATAGGTATAAGCATGAGATTCTACAGGGTAGGCTTGGAGATGTCCAGGTCGGCATACCTGGAAGACTCTTACTTTCGACGACATCAACTATGCTGACCTATCATGGTACATGATCATTACATGATGAAGGCAAAGCATTAATGTCAAACGGGCATCATTGTGATGCTTACCGCGTGAACACCCGGCCCCGCCATCGATTCTGGCACCGGCCCGGAGGCCAAAACCCGCACTCTAGCCGGTCAACGCCGAAACATCGCCGGCATCGGACGTCCGATGCGGGCCATGTTACGCTGGTACGTAATCGTGCAATCGTCGGCAAACTGTCGATTACTTTACATGTGAGAGAGACGTCTTTTTTTTTGCCGCTGCAATCTATTGTTTTTGTCATCGACCACACAAGCATGGACCTATCAAGGTGAGAGCTACCGGGTTAAGTTTGGGCGTAGCTGGGTTGGGCAGCACATAGAGGGGCTGAGTGATGATAACGTCAATCCAATGATCTAACACGTAGGAATAATCCCCCTTTTGTCGCGTGTGTCGGGCGTTGTACCCATCGACTCGTTTCGACAAGGCTTGGTCAGCGTCAGCCACACCGTTGCGAGAAGGGCAGGATGGCGCTCGTTGGCGCCTTCAGGCTATTCAGGATGCAACTGCAGTGCCTCCAACACACTCACTCATCCGACTGCGCACTACATTCAGGCAACCAACCGCCGAAAAGGGTGTTAAAGAAAACACATTTTGTTTGATCCCATTCCATCGGGCAATTACCGAGTTAAGGCTCGAGATTTTCCACCTGGTACGGCCGTCTTAACGCCGGACGAACCCCCAGTTACCCGTATGCACGTGTGGCAGGGAATGGAGGCAGAAATGTGAAAAAAAAAAGAAAATTACTTGAAAATTTCGGCGGCGATCGGCGGCATAGACTCGGAGCTCCGCTAGGGCTCCATCATCGGAAGCCCACTTCGTGCCCGCCCGTCGGCTTCCGTCTGCCGAGAGTAGTGTGGATGATTACCTACGATTTATCTAAGAAATTAATTTCCGGTGTCACAATTTTCTTTTTCTTTTAGTCCTTTTCTTTTTCTAGCGGTGGGCCGGGGTGCCGGAATGAGTCAACCATGGGCCTTTCAGACGAGAAATTTGCATCATGCCAGAAAACGTGGCTCTAGACCGTGCCTAGAGAATTAAAGTTGGACAGTCATTTGTTGGGAGAATGACTTCAATAGGGCGTTGGTCATTCTTGAGTTTTGACAGGGCTGGCCGACATTTGAGAAAGTCTGGGCTTTGTAAGATCGTCAGGTTTTGGCACAAATGATAAGTGGTTCAGGTTGTACGAGGAGTAGTAGCAACTGATCGACTAGCTTTAAGTCGTGCAGATTCGTCATCGCGTGAGGTGGTAACATTATGGCCAGTGGTCAGTGGGGGGAGAGACAGTTGTCTCACATCCCGCGCATCCCGCACCGCTTGTTCCTGTGGGCCGTGTACCTGCTGACTGCCGTCGGTGATGGTATTGGCTACTACTTACTTAGAGGAGGAATAGCGTCTGTCTGTCTGTTTGCTCTGTGTGTGTGTAGGTGATGGGATGGGAGCGCTGCTGACCGCTGACCACAGGCCATGCGATAAGCCTCCTTCGTGCCCTTCCAACTCATCCTCCTGGCCATGTCATGCCCCCTTGCTGTCGTAATGTGGCGCCCGTTGGATGACCTCAACTGCGTGGCGTGCCGTCGCGCAATGTCAAATCTTAATTCACCACGAATTGCCCAGTTAGCGCTGCCAAGCTCAATCAACTCCAGGCAGCGACGACAAACTGTTTGTTCGTTGTAGTAGTAGGGCACCAGGTGGTTGTACATACCACCGATCTTCAGGCCTTGTTAGTAACTTCATACCAGGGCAAAACTTGGACAAATGGGAATAACATCAAGCTGTTCAAGGCCGCTGCAGGAGGTCCGATGTTCGGATGGCGGGCGCCTTGGTTGGCGAAGATGATCGCCATTGCATTGAGGGGGCCGGCCCATCACCCATGCGACATCATGCTGCATCTAAACAGACCAACTGCCGACCCAGGACCATCCATTATGCTAATGCCATGCCATCCATTAGTAGTAGAAAAAGGCAAAGCAATCACCCAAGCCCGCCCGCCTCCCATCACGCGTCCCCAAATGTCTGTCCTACTTGGTAGCATACGCAATCATCTGCAAGATTGAGCCAATGGCATGTGACGCCGCCCATTCCGTCGTGGCTTTGATGGCACGGACAAAATAGATGGTGTAGATGGGCATACTCAACAGCAGCCTTGGTCGAGCCGGGATTTTGCTCCGTCAACGGGTTGTTAAGCTTTTTCGTGCCCCCTCCTAGCCACGCCGAGATGGAGGGAGAACGAGACCACGACTAACCACACTAGTACAAAGCCAAAAGCAGACAGCCGATCCCACGTTTGGCTCATCTTGACATTTCAAATGCTATTAGGCGGTGGGACCCAGTTTGGCATCCACCACCTGAATCCAGCAAGACTCCACTTCGCTGATACCATCATACCATCCCCCTGCACCGATCCCGCTGCCGGGAATAGATTTGGACGATGGGAATCGGAGCGAGAGGTGAGAGGGAGGGGGCCGAGGAGGAAAAAAAAAGGGTTTGCTGTGCTACCCATAAGTAATATAGAAAGGGCCCCTCCCCCTACCCGCGTGGATCATACAGGGTCTCCCAATTCAGGTTTTGTTATTTTCCAAGGCTCCATTACAAGTTTCCTTGGATATCCATTGTGATACTAGTAAGCAGTCTAGTAGCTTTGACGCATTGAAGCGCCCCCCCTATTCCGGTATTTCACAGGGCAGCGGGTCCACTTGGGCAAGACAACGCATCAACATCGACACCCAAAGCGAGGCGAGCGCTTAGCAACGCTGCCTGTTAATTTGACGGACACGAGAAATTCACGATACTTGTTGATTGTTGATTTTTCTCTCTCGTTGCTCATATCTCCTTTTCTTCCCACTCCACCTTATCGGATGCTAGGCTGGTTCCAATAATAAAAGAACATCTCATCCGTCTACCGCCGATCCACCTTTCACTTACACCATATCCTCTGTTGCTCTAATCTGGCTGCCGCTTCACCGACAAACAACCATTTACTCTTACCTCTAATTTCTATTGTCGTTCTACTACAAACACAACTAAACAAAATGTTCGCCGCTCTGCAACAACACAACCTTCGGGCACGTCGCCCATCAACAACCTCGACCTCGTCGGCCTTCAGCGCCGATGATGATCACCACACCGCTGCCGTCGCTATGAGCTCCTCTGCCTCCTCTTTCGACCACTCCAGCCGTCGCCAATCCAGCGCTTGCGCTTCGGAGAGGAGCTGCGAGGGCCTCACTGCCGCCCATACACGAGATTTGTGGAAGTGCATGCTTGAATTGCAACAACGTTACGGCTGCTATCACTGCACTCGCATCGACCTTGCACTGGAAGCTGGCGATGATGGTACTCAGTATATGCGTAAGTCCTCCAGGGACACTTTGCATGGGACAAGAATCTAACAAACGTAGCAAATCGATTCATCATCGACACACTCAACGATTCCATCATTGATTTTCTACCCGAAGAGGGCTGGGAAATGCTCACCCGATGCTTACATCCCGCCGACGAAAGAGCCACGACAACGAAATGAGCTGGCACTGCACAGCCTCAGCATCCAAGATTACGCACATATGAGCAACGCTCATCGCTGTACCAATTCCTGTGGTTCCCTTGTCCGAGAAATGCACACGGGGGCGTCTTGATTTAGATTTTCTCACTACATCTCTTATGGTTTCTTGATTTGAAATGCGGCACAGATTGCGACGCGCTACGAGCATGGAGTTGGACACATAAAATTTTGGGGGCTTCTTTTCTTTTCCTTATCGTCATCATTCTCACTACCAATACCCCCTTTGCCCCCCCTTCACTTCAATTCCCTCGATACCCCGTTACTTTCCTAATATCTCATTCTATTATTACAAGAGACGCATTAGCACGAATATGTAGTGCAGCCATTATGAACAAAGAGATAACGATTATGGCAATCCGCATATGACTTATAGTGAAACGATTCTCGCAAACGATAGGTCCGACAAAGTGAACGCTGATTCTAGTCAGCCTATGCTTCGAGTGAAATACGTGTTGCACTTTGCCGCTTGCGATATTACCGATACCCGAGCGCACCACGTAACGCATAGTTATAGCCGCTTTTACAGTGCCGAATCCTCTCTCACGTTAGCCAAGGTTTTCCCGTTAAGAGTTATGGGTTCCATCGTCGCTGACTAGGTACGTTGAGCTCCTATTTGCACATAAGGCTACCTTGCAGCTAATGTTTCGATCTCGCCAAAGTCAGAAGCGCCGTTCCATTTCACTTACAGGAAGACGCATTGCCCCGGAGTATAAGATAAGTCCGGTAGGTTGCGGATCCATCAGTAGGGCTGGGCACTACTTTAGCTTAGTAGTGAGAATTACGAACAATATACTTCTGTGATGTAGGGAAGGACAGCCGAGAAACTAGGAGAATCGGAGCTTAATACATGTAGTCACTATGATCAGGATGGTCGAAAGAGGAATCTCTTTTCGATGCTACCACCCTAATGACATTCTTCAATAGAAACCATGAGCTGACACAACATTGATTGGTAGGACACAGTGGGGAGTCCCCCAAGCAAGATCCGAATTCTAGTACCTCCTGCCAGATTGAGATCGAAAACACTCGGCTTCGTAAGGCAGATTACTCGATTAATGCTTTTTCTAAGATTTTTTATACTGCGCTGACATTCTAGACCTATTAAGGTGGTCAGATCTTCGCGCTGCGGCGCCATCGATGTAACGCTTCCATGTAAGCACCCCGACTAATAGAAGAAGGTCTCTCGGATCATCGCCATCGCAAACCTCGGACTTTTATAATGTCCACCGGAAATTTTGGACTATAAAAGGGAGAAAATTGTCGTTACTAGGAATCTATCTTCTCTCATCAAGCAATTGAATTTGTTTGTTTGAAATTTGTCAAGATGCATTTCTCCGCTCTCACCTTCGCTTTCGTCGCCCTCGCTGGCAGTGCCATGTCGGCGCCTCAAGAGTATGCAAGATCTGTTGTGGCGACTAGGTTCAGAACAAACATTTTTTACTGACTATGTGACCACTAGTGACCCTTTTGAGTGCGTTGATGGAGGTTTCTTCTACGGCGAGGAGGCCTGCATGTCCATGTGCCAAGATGGAACTTGCACGCTCCGACCTGGCGAGGAGGACAAGCCCGACCACATCTGTGTCTGCGAAGATGCCAATGGCCCTGGAGGGTAAGCCGTTTCTCAGGGAGCATTTCAATTCGATTAGTGTAAATACTGACATGTAGCTTTCAGATGCAGCGAGATGGTGAAGGGCAAGGAGGCTTGCGAGAGTATCTGTACCGAAGGAACTTGCACTCTGCTGTTGTTGGGCTACGAGTGCGCATGCCCTTAGGTCTTTAACATATGAGCAACAGAATTTGCGAAGCAGTGAGGGCATACCTTGCAAATTTATAGATGAATAACTTTGTTGATAGCCCACAAGAAACTTTCGCAATTTCAAAGTACCATGAGAGCTTGAATTCTAATGTGCAAAGTGAGATGGACTTGAATAGACGCCGTACCGCAGCTTTAATCCTGGATTATCTATGTGATCATAGGGAGCAGCTTTTCCGGACACTGCTTGCTGAGGGGCTCAAATACCACTTAGACAAGGACAGGGGACTCACAGCTTTTCTACAAATATTGGCAAAGGAGGAGCCAGCGTGAATGACCCTCAAATTGAAGTTTCAATCGCGCGTAGGATTTGCGCCCAATCAATTTGCCGTGTTTCAAGTTCTGTGCCTCAAAGCGAGAGTCTCTTTGGCGGTTGCGAAACATGCGTGGTAATATACGAAGCAGACAATACGAAGGTCAAAGAATTTCTTGTCACATCTAATTCTATAATTATATCGTAATTCTTTTGATTCGTTAGGTCGCTTTCAGCTGCAGCAGTAATGGGAAGCATTGGTAGATGCCTGCTGCAAGGGTCCTTCGGGTACCGTGCCGCTGAAACTCGCTCAAACCAACTCAGGAAGGATCAGAAGATTATGCGCACGCATATTTGTTCCATCAGGTTATTATTGGTGAATTAATGGACATCAGGGTTGAGCCTTGTAGGGGAAATGTTCATGGACGAGTAAAAACATGCTGTAGCTAATAAACAAGAACAAACAAGTGCTTCGAAACAACCGAGCCGCATGCATATTAACATTATCACCACATCCTGTTTCTCCTGCTACTTCTGGCTCGTGAAGTCCGACAGACAAATCCGACGTTGCCTGTGTTCTGATATAAATATAAAGCCGAAAGCCTGCTGCCTCAATTCTTGAATATATTTCATCCTCCATTTTACCGACCATTCTTGACCTGGTAGTTTTGGCTCTTAGCCATCAGATTCCGGACAGCCAACAATAAGCAGACCCCCGACGCCGTGGACCGAGTCAATTCATTGTCTTCCTACCTACAAGAGAAGACCGCTCGAGACAGAGAACATGCGCCCTTTGTATTGGCTTCTTGTTCTCAGCGCCGCACCCTGCGCGCTGGGTGCTGCCATCAGCGACCGCAAGCCTGCATCGGAACCGTTGCTCCCAAGCGAGGACCCGTGGTATACTGCGCCGGACGACTATGAGTCTAGCGAGCCCGGTACTGTTCTAAGGGTACGTGAGGCTCCCGGAAATCTCACATCCCTCGTTGGGAACTCTTCAGTCGCCTACAACGTGCAGTACCGCACCACTAACTCGGCGGACGAGCCTTCCTGGGCGGTGACTACGCTTTTCGTTCCTCCTAAGCTGAACTCTTCTGTATCCGATGCGGGTACAGTTGTTTCCTATCAAATTGCTTACAACTCGGTCAATGTGGACTCTGTTCCCTCGATTGCCCTTTACTGGACCTTGGCCGTGGACTATCCGGACATGGGCGTCGTGTCGGAAACCTCATTTATCCAGAAGCTGCTGTCTCATGGATGGATTGTCAGTGTTCCTGATTACTGGGGCCCCGATGCTGCCTTTGCTGCATGCGTTCAGGGCGGCCACGCAACGTTGGATGGTCTCCGCGCGGTTCAACATCTTCCAAACCTGACCGGTGTCGCGGATACGAACAACGTCATGTGGGGGTATAGCGGTGGTTCTATGGGAACGCTGGCCGCAGCCGAATTGCAGCCAGAGTATGCCCCAGAGCTTGAGCTAACGGGAACAATCATTGGCGGCCTAGCAGACGACCTGTCTGCAAGCTTTGCGACCTTGAACGAGAGTCCCAATGCGCCGGCGCTGATGGCTGCTATGATTGGTATCACGACACAGTACCCTGATGCTACAGAGTACTTGGAGAGCCGACTGGTCCCAGAGACTAAGGATGAGTTCCTCTCAGTCAAGAAGATCCACGTCCTCGAGGCCTTGACCAAGTTTGCCGGCAAAGACATCTATCCGTACTTTAAAGGAGGTGTGGACGACTTGCGATCTCCCATCATGACGGATCTTTATGAGAAGCAGACAAACCTTAACAATATCGGAACACCGACCGAAACTCCTCTGTTTGTGTACAAGGCTATCAACGACGAGTTTGTCCTTACCAACCAGACAGACGCCACTGTCAAGGCCTGGTGCGACGCTGGGCTTGATGTCACATATCAGAGAAATACTATTGGCGGTCATCAAGAGGAGATTGAAAATGGCAAACCAAGGGCGATAGACTGGCTTCAGAAGGTGCTAGATAATGGCCCCAGCGGGGGATGCTCGATCACCAATGTGACGTTCACGGCTCCCGAGTAGCTATAAAGCACGGGGCTTTGAATTTGTTTCATGTAGACTGAAAATGTTTTATTGTAAATAAAAAGAATTCCGAGTTGAATAGAGATCAGCACAGCCAAGACTGGGGTTGAGAAGGATCAATATGCTCTCTCCCGATCTTCCGCGAGTTCTTCTGGTGCATGTCCTTACGTGTTTGGGGATCCTCGGTCCAATTCCTTTTTATCAAAATCCGACGTTGCTGACCCGTCTAAAGTGAAAGTGCCACTTAGGACGAATTCATCGTGTCCTGGAAATCCAATCTTCTGTCTCATGCGTCTGCTTTCTCGTCGAATTCTTGTTTCGCCTCTACTTCCGGATCTCTTGTACTTTTCCATTCCATGGTTAAGGCACCTAAAAGACTTAGACAATTCATAATTAGCCCAACAAGGAACACGCGCTGGATAGCCTTGTTGTATCCAGCCAGGACCCTAGGCTTTATGGCCTCCGGCAAGTCCACCATCGAAGTTGCACCGGCTTGCTGGATCTCTTCAGGGTTGAAGCCTGGAATTCGCGCGAGGTTGTTAGAGAGCTCGTGAGTTATGACACTTTGGCCCACGGCGACGAAGATCGCGCCTCCTAGTAACTGAGCGAAAAGCATGAGCGACGTGCCCACAGGTATGTCGCGCTTGGGAAGAACAGTCTGCACAGCGAGATTCGGAGCTTGGAAACAAAGCCCAAGACCTATCCCGTAGACTATCAGATACCCGATCCACTTCGCTTGCTTCATATGAACTTCAAAAGTTGTAATTAGACCAGCGCCAACACAAGCGAGACAAACGCCCGCAATCATGACGGGAGTGTAGTAGCCAAAGCGGCGTACAACAAGCCCGCTGATAATAGAGGCGAACACCATAGGAATCAAAAGGGAGAGAGATTGAACCCCCGATGTTATAGCTGGGAAGCCTTGGATTGCTTGAAACCAGACAGCGAGGTAGTAGGCTAAAGAAAATTAGTCCGGTCTATTTATGTGTCAAGTATAGAGTACTGGAATTTTCTTACTGATAAGCATAAGCTGCGCCCCAGAGCAGAAACAGAAGAATGCCCCGGAAATCATGCTGCGTTGTAAGAAAACCCGAGTGGGTATGGTTGCTGTCTTGGGAAGTAAGACTTGGACAATGGCGAAACCAACCATCAAAACAGACGCAAGAACCAGTAGAGCAATGATCCTTCCACTATCCCACTGCCAATCATTAGCATACTAATCTGGAAGGAATAGGACTCGATCACTTACAGCGTATTCGAGACCGCCCCATTCCATGGCCAAGATTAAGCAAACGCTGCCTGGTACAATCAAGGCCGTTCCATAGAAGTCCAACTGAGTCAATCTCTGCCAGAATGGGAGTTTTGTCTGGTCTTGCTTGGGGAGATTCAACAAAAAGATAATGATGATGATGGTAACAGCTCCAAAAGGGAGGTTGATGTAGAAACACCATCGCCAAGTCACTTCAGTTGTGAAGACACCGCCCACTAGCGGCCCTAAAACGGAGGAAATACCAAACACAGCGCCAAAGAGCCCTTGATACATTGGGCGTTTTTTCAAAGGTATTGTTAAAGCCATGATAGTCAACTGCGGCCCAAAGAACAGTAAGCATGGGCTCATAGGGATTGTGGAGGGTTCACCTATACGTACAGCACCGCTGGTAATGCCTGCTCCGCCCATACCTGCAATAGCACGGCCGATAATCAGAACGATCGAGCTGGGCGCCGCGCCGCAAATAGCAGATCCGACCTCGAATAGAATAACTGCGGCCAGGAATATTGTTTTGATGCTGAAGTAGGAGTACAGTTTTCCGTACAGAAGTTGGCAGGCACAAGTAGTGATCAGAAACGCAGACCCGTACCAGCCAATATCAGTAAGAGACTGGAATTCGTCCGTGATTGCCGGAATAGCAGTTGAAATGATGAGACGATCCTGTCACGACATTAGTCATCTATGTCTGGTGAAATGGTTTTCGGATGTATTCTTACTAGAGCCACGAGGAATACGCTGAAGAAGACGGAGGTGAGAACAAGCGCGAGACGGAGGCCAGTGGGATACTCGTCATCGTTGCTTTCAGAGGACCGGGAATTTTGGATATCATTATTCGACTCTAGCTTGGTATCATTCGTGCGAACGTTTTTCGTTTGCGCTGGCAACGGAGAAACCTGGGTGCCCTCAGACGGGGGTTGCGACAAGGTTGGCTCTTCGGGAGAAGATTTTCCTGCAGCAGCTTCCATGTCCAAATTTCTCGGCTGATTGTGAAAGGAATGAAGAAGAGAAAAATAAAGAAAGATTGGCGTTGTAGAATGATATTTTCTTGAATGATTCTTTGTCAGATATAGCGTACCTCGTTACGATGGACAAGTTGCTGTAAGCTGTTCGGTCAACAAGTCTTTGTTTTATTTAGCTCTAGCTTGTCTAGTTACGCAGTCTACGATCCATATTTAATACGAAAGGGATAATCATATCAAAGGAGATTTTGCTTGATCTCTGTCTGATTTGAAGACCGAAAACACCCAGTTTGGCAATATTAGATTCCAAGGATACCAAAGCGGCTCCCGAGGGTCGATAAGGGGATCTACTCGGAACCCGAGAATTTGTACGCTAATCCCTTTTGGGCGCCGACGAGTCCGAAAATCCTCACATCAATCCCTCTTCGGGAACGTCTGCCCGACACTTTGCTCAAAGGTCAGCTTTATCATCTTTAGTTTCTTCGGTTCCTTTCTCGTTTCCCATATGACGCAAGATACATCAGCGTCTCATCAGTCAGAGGCGCCATTGCACAAGCGCGCATGTTCATTGTGTGCCCGTCGCAAGGTGAAATGCGACAAGGCAGAACCATGTTCCAATTGCGTTACGGCGAAAGTCCAATGTCGTTACGATGTGCCAGTGTCGCCGAGGCCCCGAAAAGGGGCTGCTAATGATGAGTTAACCAAGCGATTGGCGCAATATGAGGAACTCATGCGTAAGCACAATATCGATTTCTCCAGCCATGCTAACGTGTGGGTTCCCTCTGGGCTCGAGGCAAAGAATGCTGAAAGCTCAACCGAAACTCCTCTCTCATTGGCGTCGTCGAATACTTGTAATTGGTCTGCATCAGAGGCTGCAAGTACAACGAGCGCCTCATCTACATTGCAACGGTGTGACAAGTGAAAACATAGTGTCCACGCCAGAAACTATCGCTAATACATCGCTAGATCACTATGGCCAGATCTTAAGTCCCAGGTAAGTTGCCTCCTTTGCTGAATTATTCAATCACGATACTTCGTTGCTCACGATATCTCTGCATAGTTGCAATTCCCACCTATGCAAATCTTCCGCCGCCCTGACGACCCTCTGCTGCATCCTACACCACCCCTCCACGAAATTATGGCCAGCCAGGCAGATCATTACCATTTACATCCAGAGCCTAGACACATATATCGCATGTGGCAAACCTATATCGAGCGTGTCGACCCGCTAATTAAGTTTGTACATGTGCCGACTCTGCAACAACGAATCTTGGATGCTTGCTGGGATCCATGCAACATCTCTGAGCCCCTCGCCGCAACCATGTTCGCTATTTACACTTTAGCAGTGACTAGCCTGTCCCCAGATGATTGCCAGGCTACCTTTGGGGAAACTAGAAGTACTATGATTACCAGGTATCGATCTGGTACTATCAAGGCTCTAATAGCTGCTGACCTGTTCACCACAAGAGATTTTGAGGTTCTCCAAGCTTTGCTCTTATTCCTCTTCGCGGATCCGGAATCATCGCTTTCCTTGACTCTTGTTTCTGTAGCTGTTAAGCTGGCACAGATCTTAGGACTTCAAAAGGAATCAACCGACCCTAAAATGCCCTTCTTTGACAAAGAGATGCGAGTCCGTCTATGGTGGCAACTCCGAAGCCTTGAGGTCAGGGTAAATGCGACTGTACTCCCTTTATCAAAAATGGCACGTGTTGGATTCGGAGAAATACGCCTCCCGTTGAACGTCAATGACGTGGATTTACATCCCGAGATGACGGAGCTCCCCGTGGAACACAAAGGACCTACAGAGATGCTCTATGCTTTGATGAAGTTTGAACCTGCTTTCTGGGTTCGATCGTCTGATTTGGGCGCCAAACTCTTTGAGACGATCTACAAGGGACCTGTCAAAGGCAAAACGTCAATGGCAGTCGAGGATGAAGCCGCCAATGAAATGGGCCAAATCTTCAGGAACAAATACTTGGGATCGTTGGACGATAGCATACCACTGCATTCGCTCGCGCGCCAGATGGGAAAACGGGCAGGTGCAGGGATCAGATTCAAGATTCATCATCCCCGAGGTCGCGCGAGCACCAGTGGCGGCGACGTTTACATGCCTCAAGAAGAGCTAGACTTGCTTTTCAACACGGCCATTGACTCCTTAGAGATAGCGCATTTTTGCGAGCGAATGAAGTTTGCACCACATCTGGCTATGCATATGTCTGCCCGGTTCGAAGTCGATGCTTTCATATACATTGTCAGCGATCTGAGGAAGCGACTTTCGGGCGAACAGGTGGAACGGGCTTGGAGATTGGTGGAAAGGCTTTGCGACGAGAATTCGAGAATCACTGATGACGTGGAAGACGCTTTCTACATGGCTCTGGGTGACCTTATTCTTGAAGCTTGGGACGCAAGAAGCCGGGAGCTGTTTGGGGAGAGCTCCCTGGACTATGTGAAGCCGCCATACATAACAAGACTCGCGCAGAAGAGAGCAGGCGACCACGCTGAAGGAAACTTACAGGGTTCTTCGCCGTTTCCCTATCTTGATAATTTGGAAAGTTTGCCATCGATGGAACTCTACGACCAAGACGGGAGCTACTGGAATGCCTTAATGCAGTTATAGAATATGATAACAAAAACATGGTCCTTTTTTACGAAAATGTTTTATTTTATTGAGGTTTGTGAGGCATTGTTCTTTGCTTCTTTGCGAGATCCTGAAAGGCTACCAAGTACCCTTCAAAGCATTGACCCGGAAGCTGAGATTTACTTCTTCCGGCAAATCGGAGACATTGAACTTGAAGCTTGTGAGGGGTTGCTTGGTGAAGAAGGTATTCGTCGCACTTTCAACGCCGCTGTCAACGAACAACTCGAAGATAGATCGATCAATAGTGCCACTTGCAGACCATGTGGTCTTGGACGACATGCTGGTCACCGAAAATTTATCAGTGAAGAATGGATCGTCGTACCCCTTGGCACCACCGCGGTCCACGTAGCTAAGAGCATCTCCCCCAAGATTGATGCCACCACGGATGTATTCATCCCCGTCCGAGGTGCGATATTCGAACTCCATTATGAGGGTTGACTCCATTCCGTCTTCGGGTATATCGGTGACATTTGCTTGCCAGGTGATGGCGTTCGACTTGACATCAGCGAAATCCACTGTCACCTCGCCATTCTCCATGGACTTCTCAGATAGCAACTCCTCGCCGATCACGGGGTTCATATCATAGGGAACAGAAACAATCTTCCAGCCAACACGCTCTGCCTGAACCAAATAATTCTTCCGCGGCAAGCCCATGGTGCTACGCCAGCCTTCCGAGTCACCAGTAGGGACGGCATGAGCATATTGCCAGTTAGAAGCCCACGGGATAGACACGGGAAACTCATCGTCATCGAGGCCATAGAACCATTGGGAAGCATAATTATCCTTTCCAAAGTCGGCGATGCGTGCGGCAGCATCAACGGCTTCGAAGTGAGTTCCATTAAACTTTCCGGGGAAGTATTGGCCGATGGATCCACCAAGGGGTGCTCCGGGGCTGATGCTGATGTACATGAGCCACATGTCATCGTGGCGATCGCCGTTCTCGTCAATGTATGGCATGGGAAGGAGGTTGGGACACTCGTATTGCATGCCCAGAAGGCCATGGTGGGAGAAGTTGCTTGTCGCAGTCCAATCAATCAGGTCTGGAGAGGTGAAAATGCCAATCTCGAAGTCGGCAGCATATGCAATTGCCATAACCCAGTGGTCCTCGTACCAGATAACCTTGGGGTCTCGGAATTGGTTGGAATCGCTGGGAATGACCGGGTTGTCTTCATATGGGGTGAAGGTGTAACCACCGTCTCGCGAGTAGGCGATGTTCTGGGTTTGCGATTCGCCAGACAGAGTCTTCATTCATGCTTATCAATAATTGAACTTGGGATAGACTTCGATACAAAGCAAGGGGATCTTACGTAGATAGCCACGACGCCATCGGTCTGGTTGGGGAAGAATCCAGAGCTGTTTTCTTCGTCGATTACAGCGCTTCCAGACCAGACAAAGGTCTCCTCATCAGGAGGGAACAAGGCAATTGGTTGATTTTCCCAGTTGTACAAATCCTCCGAAGTAGCATGGCCCCAGTGCTGGTTTCCAGGCACGGTGTCGTCTGGGTTGAGCTGGTAGTATAAATGCCATACGCCTTTCTTATCGCGGAACATGCCATTGGGATCATTCATGAAGCCCTCTGGCGGGGAGAAATGCACCTGGGGCCGGTGCTGCCCCGTGTAGTCGCCGTCGATGGGAGTGCCGCTTGGCGTCGCAGCAGTCGATGTCGAAGATGAAGCCGTCTCGCGAGCGAGTGTCCAATCCGCCAATTGGAGTAGGGACACCGCCCAAGCAGCAGCTGAACGAACCATGGTGGCTATAGTCAATCAAAACAACAATTGACGATTACACCAACTCGGCAGTAGCAGTCACAATGATCGCACGTACCCATGGCTACCTTTCAACCTTTTATCAGCGCCACTACTCAAGCTATTTCCCTCAAAGCCCCTATCCATCTTGCATTGATTCTAGGTTTATGCGGGGTATGGGGAAGCCAGCTCAATGACGAAGGCGCGAAGGACGTGGGAGGGATCATGGATGTTATAAACGCCCGAGCAATTTGACCGACAGGGTCGATCAGGGGCCGATCGGAACATCGTGCTCCGATGAGAAGCCTCGGTCGCACTGCTACTGATTGACTCGGCGAGACTAGCCTTTCTAGCATACTTTGAGCTAGTTCCATTGCCGTTCGACGGGAGCTACTCTTTTTTCCACTCGATTTCCAATGCAGATCATCATGTTAGACACAGATAGGTGACCTTCCATTGCACGGCTGTAATCAATCAGACTGGATATAACCGATGCGACCTAATAACTCTAAATAATGGAACCATTGCTTTTCATCCGAAAACCAGACAAGTACAGGAAACGAACATGCTAGCAGCCACGTTCAAAACTTACAAACCCATGCGATGACATGCCTAGATTTGTGTATGGGATAGCTGAGAATTTCAGGTTACGCTAAAATACAGGTCTAGATAAGTTTAAGAATTATTCCCGGTTACAGTCTTCCACGATAGCCTCCAATAGGACAAAAACAAAAAAAGAATTACTTAGTCAAAGACTTCACAATGTCGGCGACATTCGCGAATGCTAGCTCCTGCATAGTCTCATCCCATAACCTTGCAGCGATTTTCTGGCCTTCGGTAGAATACACAAGCGGCGCCATTCTAAGTAAGTCAGCATGCGTTTTGTCGTACGGAAATATTGGGCCATACTTACGGCTGTAACTTCCCATCCTCAATGTAATGTCCATGTGATTCCGGACCGTGTCGAACAGAGGCATCCGTCAGGGCGCGAGCGCCTAGCGAAGTCGATCTCCCGAGGAGGCGATTAAACACACCAACAACAAGGCCGAGAAAGCTACCATCCACATCCCTCATTAGACCTGAGCCATAGCAAAGACCCGGATTCGTAGAATTGATCACAGCAACTGTGGAGGGAACGCGCTTGGTAAGCTCGGTGAGAAACATTTGGCCCAACAGCTTGGACAGCCAGTATCGCTGTGTCCCACTATAGTTGGCTTCCTCATCAAAAGCTGGAAGAAGAGGTATTGAGTCGCGCTCCTTAAAGGCGGCCCATGCAGAAGTATCGGAGTTAACGAGGACCATTCGACCAGGATGTTCTGTAGTGTTCTTTTCTTGTATGATAGGTAACAACTTGATGGTAATGAGTACCAGAGACAGGTAGTTGACTTGAATAACTTCGTCGTGACCAGTCTTGGGGTTCAATTCCAAATTGAGCTTGGTAAGACCGGCATTGTGAATGACCACATGAAGATTTTCCAATGTCTTTGTACGCTCAACAAAATCGATGATCGAGTCGTAGCTGGACAGGTCGAGTTTCCACACCTCGATGATGTGTTTAGAAGAAGATCTCCCTTCAAGAAGTTGCTCACGTGCTGTCTCGCCTTTGGGTACGCTGCGCACGGCAAGAATAAGCTTACTTAGCCCAAGATCGAGCAATTGCCGGCTAGCTTCAAGACCGATGCCTGTATTGGAGCCGGTCACAATCGCAGTCTGGCCCTCAAGATCGACCTCGCTGCGGGTCACTGCGGGCGATTTCCGGAATAGCTGGCGCTTGAGGAAGGCCCCTTGGCTTGCTCTGGCCTCAGGGGTGATGTCGAAAGTTACAGTCATTATTCAGTGGATAATTAAAAGAATCTATACGCAATAGTACCAATGTAAAAAGATGTAGTCGTCTTGGTAATTCAGTGACTGATGATATTAAAGCCTATTTTGATCCTGTTTTAAGCTGCAAGCACTCGTTCTTATACAACTGTAAGTTGCCCATCGAATTCCCCTTGAAATTCCGTAAATACGACTCAAGATGCACCGGAAGATGCGGATTCTTGGTATCTGCTGGCCATATTGTATCTTTCGTCCCCGTGTCCGGGTCCGTGTCCGGGTCCGTGTCCGGGTCTGAATTCCCACTCGGACCCGGATTTAAAAAGGTTCGGATGCACCAACACGTCGGCACATGTAAGCATATTACGCATTCATTTGAAATGGGAAGACTCAATTTCTACAATTTTTTCAATGAAGACATTCGATTGGCATATGTGCGCGCCGTTGTAGAAACTTTGTCTACATGAATTTGCGTGCTTATTGAGGAAAAGCTCGTCTAAGCTGCACTATCCCGTCTAAGCTTGATGTCTGTCACCGATCGCCTAGCGCCTATAGACTGTAATTACTTATTTTCACAAGTATCTCTAGTGGCAGTGAGATCTCATTCAATTAGCTTCATTAATTACGTAGATCTAGAAGCTAAGCCACTGTTGATATCCATTTCTACTGGCGATTAAAAAGGCAAAGTCGAGTGCAGGTTTCATCAGAATCTTTTGCAATTATGGTCTATCTTTCTTTAGGCTATTCTGCCGCTAGGAGAGATTTGTTTGCGCTCTCCTAGCCAGTGGAAGCAACTTGTCGACCGTTGCCTTGCTATCTACAAATTCAATTGTCTTCGTGATTTTATCCCCAGCCTCATTCAAGTAGAACATGAAGACATATTCTCCAGTGTATGTCCATTCTCCAGCTTCGTCCTTAACTCCGTCCTGGAAATCCACTTCACCAACGGCCCAAACCGTGACAGCATTGCTATCGGCGCTGTCAAATATTTCTTTCACAGCCATAGGATAACCGCGGATGATTTTTCGCAGTCCATCAACGTATTGGATCAAGCCGTTTTTGCTGTAAGGCTCTTGCTTAGGGAGTGTGCTTGGAGCGTATTGGTGGAGGTAACTATCCGCCAGCACTGATTGTAGAATACTGCTATCCAGCTTGGTAAAGTGATCAATGAACTTTTTTGCAGTCTGTACTCGCTGAGTAACCATTGTGAAATCTTAGAGTGAAAGAAGTGAAGATCGATTGGACGGGTCGGGGTTTGCACTTGGGTATTTGACTAGGTCTCTAGGCGACACAGATTGAGTTTGACTTCATTTAAATTACGGTGGATTGGACCGATGATACTCTTTATACGCAATTCGGTACTAGGTATCGCTTCATTTGTGCCATGGTATGTATCTTGGAATAGGTCTGTCGGTCGGTTGTCTCCCTCAAGATGTCCGGGGTGGATACAAACAACTGCTGCAGCTGTTCGAGGCCCAAGAATAGACAAAAGCCGATAAGACCGGGTCTCCGTTCCCGACCCCGACCCGGCCACGGCCTTAACAAACCTCCCCCTTCCATCTAACACTTTTCCCACAGAACACGCATACTGCAGTCCAAGAGAAAGGCGTCTTTACAGGCCGATTAAGAGTCTATTGGTCGATCTATACGCCAAAAGGCAATCTGTGAGGTCTCCACAGGCTCTTTCGACCATGCCAGAGAGCCAAGCACCTACTGCCAAACGACGCAAGACTCGGAATCGGCAGACTCTTGCCTGCACATCGTGCCGCCACAAGAAGCTCCGCTGCGACCGCCAGCAGCCTTGCAATGGTTGTATCCGATCCAAAGACAAGTCTAATGTCTGCTCCTATGTAGACACCGACGCGCAGATTCGTAAAGCCGCGCCACCGGAGACTGCTGCTCCTGCAGAGGCTCAGACAAGCTTAACTCCGACCAACACCACCGCGCCGCGTACAGGAACTAGAACCTATCATTCGGATCTGCGCACACTGACAGTCGCAGACAGGCCACAAGATCGCGAAGAGCCATCGAAGCGAGATGGCACAGCGGATCAATCATGGTACTCGTCTAACCTTGGAGAGCTTCTGGTCGCAACACCGTCAAACCAGTTCCCCCCAACTGATCACCCACAGCGCAATCCGTCTGCCACGACGACCGTACCCGAAATAGGTAGCAATGAAAGTGGCTACACGAGTTTTACACACCTGTTGGAAGATATACGCAACCCCATCAACGCCGTCATGATTAAGACGCGGTATCTATCACCAAGCAGTTGGCTATACTCTGTGATCTTAGTATGCCTACTACTCTGAACCTTCCTCATGACTCTACTAATCTCGGCCGCCAGGTGCCTCAAGTTATTGCCTGGTTCGAGAAAGAGAAACAAGAAAAGGGCGAGTGTTCCAAGACTCTTCAAATATGCAAATCTTTGTCGAAGAAAGTGCGCGTGCAACAAAAGTTGCCATGGATTCACGGCGAATATGGAAGAAGCCTCCCTTTGAGAGCCACCGCTGATGCCCTTGTTGGCAACTACTTACGAACTTTCGAAAAGGTCAATCGCATATTACATGTTCCTAGCTTTGAGAAGGAGTATGAGCTTCTCTGGGCGGACTATGCGTCCGTTTCCATGAGTTTTATCATTCAGGTTCAATTATGCTGTGCTCTAGGCGCACTCCTCGTTGACGAAAGTTTCAGCATGAGGCCCCAGGCAATGCAGTGGATTGAGGAAGCGGGGGTATGGCTAGATTCGTCTTCGAAGCCGCGGCTGACTTTGGATACGGTCCAAACCATGTGTCTCTATCAGCTTGCACGCGACAGTACGCAGGGAACGTACGGAGATCGCATCTGGATTCAATCAGGGACACTGATCAGAGCCGCTATGTCCATCGGCCTCCACCGGGACCCGTCAAAACTACCGGCTACTTCACTCATGCAGGCAGAGATACGCCGCCGTCTCTGGACGACAGTTTTGGAGCTGGCCCTGGGATCATGTCTGGACCCTGGTGCTGCACCTCTCCTATCCCCTAATGATTTCGACTGCGAGTTACCGTCTAATTTGGACGATGCACAGCTGAGCGAGGATGGTGAAGCGATCCCGAAGGGTCTTAGTTACTATACTGACACAAGTCTCCAAGTTCTAATGGGACGGACTCTTGCTATTCGCCTAAAAATTGCCAAATGTTGCAGCGACCTCAGACCGGACGGTTACGATGAGACTCTGCGATTGAACACCGAATACACCAACGCTTGTCGCACATTGTCAAAGGCGTTGCAGTCCTTACATGATCATATCTCTCCTTTTCAGATCCAGTATTGCGAGCTAGTCATGACTAGGTATGTGTTTACGCTGCACATTCCTTACATGGTCATCAGCGCCCAAAGTCCAGCTTTCATGCTCTCTCGCAAGGCCTGTGTCGATGCGACTCTGACGATAGCCCATGCTGGTCTGCCTCTCCCAGAAAGAGATGAAGTACTGCATGACACATTGCAAACACTGCGGATGAATCAACCACAAGACGAAGACTTTTCTCGCTTGTGCAATTGCGCTTCTGGGATGTATCGCTCAGTGCTCTTTCAATCAGCCATGATCCTTGCCTCGGAGTTAACTAAGATAGCCGACGAAGGCCAAAACTCCTTCCGGTGGCTGCAAGCCACGAGTACTGATGCATCTTGGCCATTCGGGAATCTACGTGCGCTAGAAATGCTTACTCTGCTACGGGCTGCGACAAGCTGGTCGAGGAACCGCATACGAGCAGGCCAGGAAGTCAACCGGGATCATCTATGCATCTCCGTGGCATTAGCGAGCTGTGAATCGCTGCTCAAGAACGCGCCGGTAAAAGAAGCTATGGACGGGAGTGGCAAAGCCGCTTGCTTGGAGGTCCGGGAGATCCTTGAAGAGATGACGGGAGCTAGCGGGGATATTGAGCATCTGGAGACATATTTTAGTTCTGAAGAAGACGATTTGCCTTTTTTTGACCCGGCATGGCTTAGGCGGATGGGAGGGTTTACCACCGACTTCTTTAGCTTATAAGACAGATTCAAACCGAGCCATGTTATCTCGTACACCTACCATCAGCTTCCTCCCTAATGCTAGTTTTACTGCCTCGAGATGCGTAAGGTATCGTGAATCTGATATTGATAAAAAATTAAATTTTCCCGATTCAGATACTCATTGAGCATAACATAATAAGAGAGATTATCATGAACGAGGTACGAGTGATTACTTGCTCGTCGTACCTCGTTTGCGTCAGCATTGTGGGTGTACGCTAGCGCAAGGGTGCAGCTCGTTCATCGTTTAACGCTCACCAGCTCATGCGATTGGATGAGCATTCCCAAAACGGCCAAAAGGCTTACTGCAAGGGTCCTAAGTCATCTTGGAGAATGGTCGAATAGGTACTTCTCAGGTTTGGCATGGCTTCAAGGCAAGATCTAGTTTTTTCAACAAGAACGAAGGCGGTCAAAGCTAGCTAAGAATACTGCGGTAATCATCTATATAAGGCTAAAGGACACTCTCATCTTCAGTCTGTTATTCACGACAATCTTCTTCCACTCACTTGGCCTAAAACTTATTGAGAACAACAACACCTATCGATTATCTCACCACACTCCTCAAAATGTCATCCCTATCACAGACAATGGAGAACACCGTCAAAGGTTTCTTGCAGGACTATGTAGAGGCAGGCCGGACCAAGAACATGAACGTCCTGTCCTCACACTGCACTGACGACTGCGTACGAACCGGAGGTCCAAAAGCTTTGATGGGAGCGGCAGGTTTCCCAGAAAACCACACCATGAATAATGAGGAATACGCCGCCGAATTCAACGGCATGACGATGTACGAATTCGAAGACCATGTCATCTACAGACAGGTCATCGATGCGCAGAATATGAAGGCTGCCGTACTCTCCGAAGCTTTTGTCAAGTTTTATACGGGAGAGAAAACCACTCGGACCTTCGTATGGTTTATGGATCTCAACGAGGACGGAACTAAGCTCAAGAGTGTCCACGCTCATGTTGATATCGAGGAAGCACGCAACTGGTTCGCAGACATCAAGGCCCGAAAGGAAGCGCAGAAACAGTAATTCTTGGATGTTTCCCTACTTTTAAAATTACATTAGGATTCAAATTATAGCTTGGTATCTCAGCGAATTGACTTACGACGATTGATCATTTACTTTAGCTCGATCTCACCAAGCTTCTAACCACTCTCTCCTTGGCGCGAAGTCAAGTGTGAGTTGGGTGCTAAGGTGAATACAATGTTTCCCGAATCGGCCAGTCCATCCACTCTTCCCAAGCAGGTCCCAGGTGGCCATTGATGAGACGAACCAAGCGCACGCCTAAGTCTCCAACAAACCAATGCTCGCCAACGTAGTGAAGAAGCACAGAGAAATGAGCAAGCACCACGAGCGCTTCAGGTTGCCCCTGTCTCAGTTGCTCAACATAACCCTGAGGGATAGAGGTAAACCAATCTTGAACCGCAGCCCACATAGAATGAGTGTCATTCATGGAAATCGAATTGAAGCGATCTTGTAGAATTTCCACTGTTCTACGGCACAATGATCGAGACAGCGTATCCATAGAGGCCGAATCTAGGCGCGCTAACAGAGCTTCGCACTCTTTTCTCGAATTTGGGCCGCTGGGCCTGGGCATGTGGTCTCGCTGGCAAGTGACAAGGAACTGTTGTCGGACATCCTCGCTAAATATGGGCCAGGCTTCCTGCGCAATAGTGGACAGTCCACGGTGAATGCCGATCGAATGGGTTAAAGCCTCGAGTGCTGACCCGATATCATCTTGCACGCCCAAGCTTGCCTCGAATATCAGATGGTGGCTGAGCAATGAGACTAGCAGGAACATGGGTAGACACGTCTCATCGTTTAGCACGGGTGCTTGTCGGTTGTACTCCGTCAGGGCCCGGGTTTGTAGCTTTTTAGATTCGTACAAGAGGAGTTGCCGACTATCTGGGTGAAGTGTACTTCTGTGGGCTGCCGCGTACGCTAATATCTCTTCCAACAGATACGGCGTTGTCCAACCGCAATTGACGTAAAGGTCTATCAGACTATCGAACCCGGGGTGCATGTGCTTTTCTTTCTCAAAAAGATCGACTTCAAAATGACGAAGCAAGCGAAGATGAAGGACACTAAATCGCTCTTCATCTGCGTACGAAGACGTTGATGACGGTGATTCATGATCGACTATGCCAGTATTGACCGGCAACGGCTCAAACAGGCGTTTGGCAGACGGCGGTGCATTTTCTGTCACATGAACCTGATTGAATCTGGGTTTCGGCACAGGCGCAAATGGATCCTTCGAAGGCCCGTCAGATAGGAACGAGCATTGGAAGTTTGCGTGAGAGCATCTGCGACAGGACGGACGCGACTCGTCACATTTTACGCGTCGCGCCTTGCACTGCTTGCAGCCCAGCTTGGATTTGTTATGGAATTTGCGCATGATGGCCGCTGGAGAACTGAAGGTAATATCCCAGATGCGACCGCGTCCTAATGCCAAGAGTAAGCGTAAGCGGGTTTCGATGCAACTGGCGGTGTCGGTAAACAGCGCAGTCACACCCAAGTGCCGGGTCCGGTCCGTCCGAGACGCACAACGGGATCAATGGTAACTACACAATCGGCTCCGGGTCGGGGATTGATGGGCTTTAGTCGGGATGGCGACGTTGGAGGCAGATATATGTACGGTGAAGAGGTTTGCAAGACCAGGTTTGACGGTCGGGCGTCAGCGTAATTATGCATGCATGATTTAGCCCCCCCCCCCCCCAACGACAAGGCCAACAATTAATTACCCCATCATGTCAGTTGTGGGAGTAATAGTACTCCGTACGAATATTTACAATGCACACTAAAAATGATCATCCTTCTTCGCTTCTCGTTAATATCGACCAAGATAATAGTATCACAGAGCTACGTCAACCCCGTAATACTAATAACAAGAAACATACGACAGCGGGTATGTGCGCTGGTCAACACCTACTCAAGTACCAATCCACCACCTCTTAGTGGCTTCCAGCTGCCTTCAATTACTCAAAGCCCGGGCTCTCCGCTTCACGTACCTCATAATACGTTATCATCATATCCAGACACAACAACATGTACCATCCGCCGTATGAGGATCACTGTGAGCCCCTGCTGCATATGTACTTATTCGTCGTTAGGCGAGGTGTATTTGAACACCTCACTGTGCGCCAGCTGTTCGTAGGTTTCGTTCTTGAGGAAATAGCCTAAATAATTGCCGGTCTCCAACCCATTTGAATGGGGGGAAAAGGACATTACGCCACTTTGGGTTTCCACGAATGAGTAGAGTTTGGCTTCGTTATCGCTGCTGGGTTCTTTTCCGTACTCCCAGATACCGACCCAGTTCCTGTCGTAATCGGGGCTGCTGCTGTTATACCAGAACTCAATAAAATTATCCTCGACTTTGTTGAGCTTCAAGTAATGAGCCGTGGCAACGGGCGCGACAGCGGCCATTCCAACCCACAGCACGGTGGCAAGATGCTTCATCTTGAACGTTGAAGTATTCTTTTCGGAGCGGGTTTTGAGGGGCCAAAGAATAGTAGCGATTGAAACGACAGACGATATCGTTGCACTAGAAAGGGGATTTTTTGAACAGATGAAGGAAATACTCAGCAAAGGAAAAGTCAACGATTATCGTCGTTTATATATTAATTCTTCTGCCGCGTAAATATCCAGAATCTGCCCTCTGCCGTGCTTCCCCGAACCCGGACGATCGATGGTCGAAGAGACCCTGCAGGGCGGCACAGCCATCCATTGACTCGATCCTTTTCAAGATCTTTTCCGCACGACAACAATGACTTTCCTATCTAAGACTACATGTAGAATGACGCGATGTCGAATGGTAGTCAACGTTGTGCGACTACATGTACCCCTTGAGCGTCATGTCGTTGCGGTACGCCGGGTTATATACGAGGGCGTACAGGCGGATATCGGTAGGAACATTAGTCGTGAAAATAAGCAACTCAGTATTGTCGCCGTTGGTCAAAAAGAGTTCCTCGCGCCAGTCACCGATGATGTCGACCAGGAAGGACGGGCTACCGCGGGCCCTCACGGCGCCGCCAAAGGACCAGACCTCCATGCCCGGCTGAGTGTGATCAATGTCACCAACAAGCGCTTTGCCAACGTCGGCAAAACCATCGCCGTCAAAGCCATAGACAACACTTCGTCTCTGTGACCGGCGCTGATGGATGTGGATCAGGCGAGATGTTCTTCTGGTTCTCACTGTTGAGTCCTAGTCGACCCTCCAGATCAGCTCATCGCTGGAGGTATAGGTCTCGATAGATTTCAAAGTGCCAGGTCGGTCCACAACATAGTCATAGTCACTATTACCATTCAGAGACCTTAAGTAGTTGACACGGGAGCAAGCACAACCTTATAGATATAGCACTTGATAGGTACTGGTGCAGGTATTACCCCTGGAAGTCTTTGGGATGTCCAAGGTTTTGAAAAGTGACATTAACTAATTATTTCAACAAGTCATCTGACTAAACTTTTGCTTTGAAAATTGCGGAGAGATGTTCCCCGCGGAGGTAAGTCAGCTGTTACGACTGTTCTTAGCTTCCTGCTGCATCGTTGACCCTTTCCATCTTCATGGATCTTTATTTGCATGAAACCCCTTTCCATGTTCCCCATCAATGCTGGTTTGGTCTTCGAATACTATCCCCGACTCTCTGTGAAGTAGGTATCTGATCCATGTTGGGTAATGGAATTGTACCACAAGCCCGCAATGCCAAGCCGGTCATCCTCGATTGGGCTAGTAGAAGTCAACGAATCAATTAAGAATGCAACGACTAAGTTAAATATGTAAGTCATTGATAAACGCACCCAAAGGATACTCTCAAGACTAACAACAATCAGCAGTCTATCCTTCTTCGACTTACATAAACATTGTGAGAAATTATACAGCTCTGAGAACAAACATGGTTCTGGAATGACCGGTACCGTCCTAAGGCAAATACAACTTTCTACGCCTCCCATTCGCATCGCAACTGGCAAACTTCCACCAGTCACTATGGACAGTACCTAGCATCCTGGGAAGAAGCCATCGAATAGGCTGGGGAACTTCTGGCCAGTCATTCCAGAAGCCGTCTTCAAAGTCCTTGTCCAGGTTGTAGAAAAAGAACATGAGAACATCTGTAATCCCATTCTTCGTAACAGAGCTCGAACCCCATTTATCGAATTTGGCTCGAGCTTTCTGTTCTTCCACGCTGCCTTTTTGGGGTGACCTCGCGTGATGTGTCAGTGAGGCGATAAGTTCGATCTCGTTCCGGAAATGCGACTCGAAAGATTGCTGAAATGCCGACATGAGAGAGAGCATCTTTTCGGATGATAGTTGTGACGGGTCTTGCAGTGTCGCGAGGTATTCGTGAAACTCCTGAAGCTGAGGCATGAATGCATCTGATAGCTCAAGTACGTTTTTGGAAGGAAGTCTACTTCCTTACTTGTGAATTTACCATGCTCTTTGTGCGTCTCTTCAAATACGCTATCTTCCAACAACCGTTCGGCCTCAGGGAAGAATTCACTCTCCTCTTCTGCAGCGTGCGTCATGACTAGCTTACACCAAGTTAGGCAATAGCCTAGGAAAGCAGCCTTGTCAGGTTCCTTGACATGAGGAGCTTGAAGGTAGATGCTATTGTATCCGCGGAAAATCACATTGTGCACGTGGCGCATATGGCTTGCTCCTGAAATCCACACATCATCCTGCGTCAATTAGCCAACGATAGTCTGTTTAGCACGATGCCCCTGGCTGCAAACCTGTTTTGTGGTGAACATAGGCGTTGAAATGAGCGCAAGTGGCTCGTCTGCCCATAGCTTAGATGGTGTTGCTTCCCTCGCCATAATGTTAACACTAAGTCACTGCGTAAGCTGAATAGCTTGGATTAAGTAGGGAGCCTTGCACAGAATTGAAGCTTCTTATACACTTGTGAGATCAATTTCAAACCACACACAAATGTCTTGAATGCACTTCACAGGCCTTTCCTAAGATGACCAAAAAGCTTGTCACCATTTGTCAGCGCTATTAAATTGACCTCCCTTCCATCTCTGCAAAGTCGTGCTATGTCTGCATAATAACACTCTGTTCAGGCCTAGACCGAAGGCTGACTCCACAGTCAGAGATGCTGGGTAACGTCGTTCTCAAGGACTCAACTTGCGGACAAGTACGTCGAACACATGCTTGATCGGCGCCCGGGGTTTTTTAGTAGACCTTGCCGGTGAAGCTGCTATTGTTAGGTACTCAGTAGGCATGGTCATTACTAGTAGTTTACTACGTTCGCCGATGCTGAACTCTAGCTAGAAAAGGATACAACAACAGTGGAAGGTAAAGCTATAATGATTCAAAATTAAATAAGCAATGGGAACCAATCAATCACTAAATTACGAGAAGAACTAAGAAGATGTATGCAGGGGGAGAGAGGGCGCTGGTTTAGTTACTCTCCAGCATGTCCGAGCCCTTGCATTGATTATGTGCACTTACCAAATCCAGTGTAGGGCAAAATTGGTGTTTCCAGTGCTTCCATGTCTCCATTGCACCGCATTGACGCTGATTCTTCACGGAGGTGGTAGCGTATGGTTCTTGTACCAACTGTTCGTTCTGTGGGCTTCTGACGTGGTGTGGATCTCTAGTCCGAGAGAGTGCGAGGAGCTGACGATAGGTAAGCATGGTGGCGGCTTCTATAATGAGAGTATACTGCATGAGTAGGCGATATACACTAAATTAGTGCATCATAACAGTACGTATATCCCGTGGATTGTAAATAAGTAGGTTGTAGCGAAGCTACAAGTAAAGTGAGAGGGTAGGCTCGGTTGAAATTGAATCAATCTCGCCGCCCTCTTTTTTTTTCGAAGGCTTTCAAACGTATCTTGTCGCCATTATGAATACAAGAGGCTCGTTTCAGCCTTTGGACTTTGTCCAGAAGCTTACTTCTGAAGTTAGTATCCCGAGGGAGCTCATCTGGACGATCATAGGCATTTCTCTTTTTCTACCTTCTACTTGGAAAATGGTTTCTCGGAAGATGTACTACTCTTCCCCCCAGCACCTTCCTCACATCATTCTTGTTTCCCATGTGGTGACAGGCTTGATCGAAGTCCTTGCCTACTACATCCCTCTCTATTATCACGGTGCTGTCCCGCCGCCGAACAACTTCCTTTTGCCTGCATGCGTTATTCAGGCTATCAGTAGCATCAAACTGAATGCAAATGTTCCGAAATTCCAAGTTGGTAAGTATGATCTGGTACGAGCGACATACAACGTCATGATATTTCAAAGACTGCTAGCATCCGGTCTTGCGTGGTACACTGGATCGTTGATCTGGCATAAAGCAAGTATCAAGCTTCTCAGTTCATTCACTTGGGCTCGAGTTATCATCGTCTACGTAACTGGACATATCGCCGGCTTCCCATCATATGCTGCACGGTATACAGCTGGTATTGTTGGAGCCGAGATTATGTCTGTGTGGGAAGGTGATTACCCTCATGGAATGATAATTTATTTTTTACTTGGAAGTGCTTTTCTCTGGGTAGACAAATGGTTTTCGGAGCACAACCAGTAAGTTCTAATTCATATCGCACATGAAAAGATGCTAATGCTCGCAGTGTCGGTAAGCGGGCCCTTCAAGAGATGGGGCTCGTCAGGCGCGACCATCTCGATGGAAAGGATATTGATAAGAAGGCCTCCTAAATCTAAGATGGCCAAAAGATTGCACGAATACATTGACTATCGAAATTGGAAGTACCGTGTCTTATGAGAGATTAGACAGATCGACGTAAGCTGCAAGGGTAGTCTGGAAAGTCACTTGAGCCGCGTCAGGAAGGCTGAGACAAAGAAGACAAAGATTGAAAGAAAAATAAAAACCACAATAATCTCAATTTGATCTTTCTTGCCTATTTTTCTGTATATCTTAGCTTGCTAATCAGGTTCAGTGACCATCTGATGAGCAACGCCTACTGCCTTATGATTTAGATTGGCTAGCCACATATCAGAGGCTTTGATTTGGTTTCAAGTGCCAAGACTTCAGTAGACTTCACGGTTCGAGGCACCCATGAGGCTACAATGCCTCGCCTTCCATGTACCCCTGAGAAGAAAGCACAAGTACAGCAAACTAGAGTTGATAGGAGTCACAGTCTACCTGTGTTCCAAGTCCCCTTCTCAGTGATTACGTATCGCAAAGTCATCATGTTACTAATTGATAAATTCACCCTCCCTTCCGAGGTGTGAATGATTACAAGGCCATCGTGGCCAGCCCTGGATTTGACTGTTTATATCTGGTTCTCGCATCAGCACTTGTCGTCCAGTCACAGCCGTTCATGAGGAAAAATGAAAAAAGATAGCTGCAGAATCAGAGAAAACTACCGTCTTAAAACCATGTAGCATAAACTTGGCACAGGGAGAAGGTCAAGAAGTAGGCCATACCTCTTTCAGACGAATAGGCGGAGGATGCGCGGCACATACGTTTCGAGCTCAAGGAAAATATTTCGGCATAAGCAAGAGCATCTAGCTCCTATCTCGTAGAATGAATCTAGGGGAAAGTACAAAAATTAGGCTATTCTCCTTTCAGACGAATAAGCAGAGGATTCGCTACGCACAGGTACCGATCTTACTCCACAAGATCTCGGCACTGGCAACTGCAAAATCAAGGGTACCTCGTTCCTATTTTGGCAAAGTGATATGTTGGCAAGCCGTAGCCTACTATCCCTTCTGAGCCTTACAGCCCAGGTCCTTGGGCCATCTTCACTGGCTACCGTGTTCATCGCTCCCTCGAACCATAGAATCCACTGTCTACCCAATAGTCAATAGACACTACCCGCTTCCTCCCTGTGGGACCCACGTTGAATAGAAATAAGGACGACTTTGATCAGGCACTGATAGATCGCGTGATATCAGAGGGGGTAACTATTGATATGATATGTACGACTTGCTAGTCTTACTCATCGTTCCCTTCATTTTTGCAACCATTTTACGCGCTTATGAAACGCATGGTCCTTCATTTTCTATCAGCACACGATGAGGGTTACGGGAGAAGCTGGTTCGCGAAAATAGCATTACAGCACAACCTGATTTGCGGCGAAGTCAATTAACCCCGGCGCCATCACTAGAACCTTACCGTTGAATACAAGGATGTTTTCTATTCTCGTTGCACTTCCGTCCTATTTTTCCTACCAGGGGAATAAAACAACGGATTTATTAAAGCCGTTTTTCGGGCCAGGGCAGCGCGCTGACTGTCTTGCCTGTTGCGTCTTTGGGATTAGACTACCATATTTTGTATAAATACTTCGAAAAGTCAAGGACTAAGCAACATTTCGATTCTATAGCTTTGCACATCACATCCTCTAAAGCATTCAGTCATCTATAGGACCTTATCCCCAAAGGACGTCCAATATTCAACTCGTATCTTACCTCTTTTGACATCACCAATCGCCATCATGAAACAGCTCAGCTTCATTGTACTCTGGCTCTTTGCAGAAATGTCGGCTTCGGCCGATCAGATTGGCTCAAAGATACTACTCGACAGCGGCACAATTCAAGGAAAACCTTGAACCAGCTCTGGAGTCTTGGAATTTCTTAGTATTCCATATGCTGCCCGCCAATTGGTCCCCTCCGATGGAGTCCTCCACAGCCTGTTGAAAGATTTGAGAACACTACTCTGGAAGCTACTGAGTATGGCCCTAGCTGTATCAGTGCCCGCATGGGCGATACTACCTCGCCACAAAGCGAGGATTGTCTTTCTCTCAACGTGTGGACAAAAGCGAAGGAAACTTGCGACAATCTCCCAGTAATGGTGTGGATATACGGCGGTGGGCTCGAGTTCGGAGGGTCAAACAGCACCATGTACAATGGAACTGAACTGGCGCTTTCTGAAGTATTTTTGGTGACTTTCAACTACAGAGTTGGGGTATTCGGATTCCTCGGCCTAACCGAGCTTGATGATGAGCAGCCGAATTCAGGAAACTTCGGGCTGCAAGACCAGTTGGCAGCTCTACAATGGGTTCGTGAGAATATTTCGCGGTTCGGAGGAGACCCAGACAATGTGACAGTTTTCGGAGAATCTGCCGGCGCCCATGCTGTTGGATTGCTCATGGCATCAGATCTGTCTAAAGGCCTGTTCCACAAAGCTATCATGCAAAGTGGATCATACTGGTCAAGTGAGCACGGATCTTTATCAACATTTCAAGAAGCGAGGGCCAGAGGTGAGGAATTCAAGGAAGAACTAGGCATAACTAGCCTCGTCGAACTACGCGCATTGCCAGCAAAGGAAGTGAACGATGCGGCTCTTTGGAATGACCGTACCGATCCTGCTGTCACAGCCTTTTCACCCAACATTGATGACTACGTTTTAGCTGACGCTCCCGACGTCATATTTTCCAAAGGCAAAGAGCTTAACATTCCCCTATTGGCCGGATTCAATGCTCACGAGGAAATGCCATTTTTTGCTGGTAGAGCCCTCCCGCATAATTCCTCTCATCAGTACCTGGAAGCGATGCACGAGTTCTTCGGAAAGCATGCAAACGAGGCTTTACAGTTACATACTGGCGAAACCAGTCAGGAAGCCACATTATCCAGTCAGGAGCTTGTCGGTGAAATCATTATCAACCAGCCAATGTTCGAGGCTATCGACTACCATGCGACGAATAGCGGACAAAAGAAGTTTGGATACCATTTCACTTATACCTCGCCATACTCGCCCATAGCCGCGCATCTCGCAGAAATAGCCTACGTTTTTGGAAATTTAGTTCCGAGTCCTTTTTTTCCTAGCACGGCGCCACCTTCTCCTGCAGACGGTGAATTTTCAAAGACGATAATGTCTTACTGGACTAACTTTGCCAAGAATGGCGATCCAAACGGTCCTGGGTTAGCCCACTGGCCAGTCTACGCAAGAGATACGGGGAGCGAATTTCTAGAATTGGGTAATGATATTGTCCCAACGACCTGCCCAAGCTTAGAACGGTTTCGATTTATTCGGAGTATTAGAGAGAATCATATTCTGCCACCGCGCTGGCGCGACCTATAACCATAGCATTGTATGCATGATTTAAATATAGTGTATCAATACAAAAGACTTCCAATGCTCGAATTCGAAATCTCATTTGTCTTTCGTCGCAGCACTTGAAATACTAGATAGATAGTGGTGCTGATCTTAGTGGAACCCTTGTCATGATTTAACCCTCCAGCCGGAAGGCCCAAGGGCCCCCCTGTCTTTAGCTCCTTTCTTCTCGTTCTGAGTGCGAGCTTGTTAGCCCCAACAAACAAGTTCCTTTGAAGCTCCGCCTCAATATGCCATTTCCTACGAAGAGATAGTTAGGGTAGCGCTTACATATTACGTATAACATGGAAAGCAGAGCTACCGAGCCAGCCCTACATGCCCGCAATATCCGTAAAAGTGGAGATGGCACTTAGTGCTCACATAAAACCCCGGTTACTCCGGAGTCCCCTTGAAGGAATGATTGGGTTCCTTACCTCTAACAACATAACTTGGTTTGTATCACCATGACAAATGCCCATGTCCCCAACTGCGATGTTAGCGTCACGCCGGCGTGGAAGCCGTATGCTTTCCCCAGAACGAAATTACACGACGCGATCAAAACGCGTCGACTAGAAGGACATTCGGATAGATATGCTGGTGCTGTCCCAGATTACTGGTGCTCTCGCGGTACGTTTTAAATCCAGCAACTGCGACTACCGGAAGCTCACAAGTATGTACAGGCGGCAGAAGGCTCGCTGCGCACGGTGGGTTCTGCGCAACTGTGCTCATGACGACTGCACGCCAGTATTACCAAGATGTTGTGGACAAATCTAAGGCGGTGTCGCCGATCGGCTTACACATTGAATTCATCGAGCCGCTTCCCAAGGGGCCTTTCCACGTTGCCCTACAAGTTCGACATAAGGGCAATCGTCAGACTCTGATACAAGCGGAGATCGTCCCAGAAGATCCTTATTCCAAGATGGTTTACACCTTGGCGCTTGTAAGATTGGGTTTCATGGAATCCAATGATACACCTGATCACCAAGCGAAGCTCCCCCGTTTGCCTGATCGTAATAAAGACTGTGGTCGTTGGACTGATGCCACATATTATGCTGTGAATCCACCAACATCCTCAATCCGGGTTTTCTGTCCCAATGACAGAGGCAGTCCTCTTTGGAGCAAAGTGTTTGGGGGCCAAAATCATCGTTATCAGTGGACAAAGCTGGATGAAGAGCTCCATTTTACGCTTGAACACTTGCCAGTAGTGGCTGACCTGGTATGATCATTTCTCATCACTGCTGTTCTAGTGAATGGTATATTCTGACTTTAAGCATTCTCCCAGATCCCTGCTATTCCATTTAACTACGGCCAAGACGGCTTGGAAGAGGCTTACCGTTATATGATGCCAACCACGTTAATGGACTTCACCTTTTTCTCTGACCCACTCCAAGAGGAGTGGCTGTTAACTCAAACGGCCATGAGCCGACTCCACGGCGGACGTTTTGAGATGTCAACAGATATCATCGATGACTCGGGCAATATTATAGCGAGGTGTTCGCAGGTTTGTGCAATGATTCCAGTGAGAACTGGCAAGAAGGCTGGTCAAAATGGTTCTAGACTGTAACCACAAACTTACTTCTCGATGGAGGTAGTTCGAGACACAGATACACTCGAACCCCCAATAGCAATGTGTTAGAGACTTCGATACATGACATGTGTTTTGCATGGTCAACCCCACGCAACTCCTCGCGTTCATGCATTTGTTTACCGATTGAGTGCTAACGCTGCATGATCGGCTCTTTATTTCTGGAGGATGTCTGTGATATAGGCGCGACTAGCCTACAGACAAGTTTTCCGGGTCTATCTGAGATGAAAATGGTAAGAAGAGCATCTTCCCGGTAAAATGCTGCGGACAACACCCTCTCTTCATGTTAAGGTGTGTAAGCGGGATGCGGGCTCCGATATTCCACGCTAGCAGTTGCTCGGTGGAGCCGCATTCATGATGTAAATAGCTCTTCTTCCTAACGGGACCCGTGGTTCCGTAAATTCACATCTTCGAACAGGAATCAACTTCTAATAGAGATCTGCGCAATGCCACCGCGCAAAGCTTGCGATGTGTGCTCCAAGAGAAAGGTACTCATACCGTTATCGTACGACTCTTCTTCAAGGCGGAAGTTTAATATGCCAACCAGATACGTTGTCTTCTTCCAAATTCCGGTCCCCCATGCGACTGGTGCAAAGCTCAGAAACTCGAATGCCAGTTTCTGAGAGAGTCGCAAAGCTCGAATAGGTGAGCATTTTGCGAGTCTTGTCACTCTCAATTGATTGCTAAGCACTTATAACAAGACTTACACCGGCTGCTGTGAAAAGTTTACTTCGTCGTGTCGAACAGCTTGAAAACGAATTAGCCACAGCCAATGCTCAAACACCCAGTTACTCTTCCGTTACATCCGCGGGATTGACTTCTCGTTCCAATGATGACAATACTTCTACACAGCCTGATTCTTCACCAGCTTTTTATAGCCAGGCGACCCAAGCAGGTCCGCCTGTCTCTCCTTTTGTTAGACCTGGAATAGGTAGTCTTGGGCATGTTCCTGTGATCGAGTCAAAGCACCGTGCCAGGCGATGGCTAGGTCATAATTGGTTCTTCAGAGGCATTCCAATACTGTCTAAAGCTGGAGAGAGCTGGTTAGCATCTAAAATTGGGAAAGACTTTGCTTTCCAGAATTTCTCTCTGTTCAAGCCCAAACCCTGGATGCAAGCGCCTGCGACAAGCGAATACGAGCTCATACAACTACCAGCGGAAGCTACAACTCGGGAGCTCACAAACTTATATTTCCAATCGAATACTTACCAGACTTTCCCTGTTCTCGACCCTTTATTATTTGAGGAAACAGTCCGAATAGCCTACGAATCTCGAAGCGTTGAAGCTCGTTCAAGATCTGCAGCAGCATGCATCTGGGCATTATGTGCGCTCATGAGCCAATCGAATAACCGTACCTCGGTCGATGATGCAGACAGTCAACAATATACCAGAAACGCTCTAAGTAGTCTCGATTTCTTGGCAAATGAATGGGACATTGATGATTTACAAGCACTTCTTCTATTGGTATGACCCTGGCGATAAGGTTTCTAAGCTATCTGATCACTGAGACTTTTCAGCATTATGTTGAATCTACAGCCGGAAAATATGGCTCTCAAAGACTTCTTCAATTGGCATGTCGGACGGCTGTCGACCTTGATGGTCATATATACCAGCCCAATGTATGGGGAGAGTCCAGAAGCCAATATGACCAGCATCACAAGTGCCACTCCAGAGCACTCTTTTGGCTTTGCTACAGGCTGGACAAGGATAGCGCTTTCCGCAATGGAAGGCCACCCATGCTCACTCAAGATTATTCCGACATTGCGATCCAGAAAGACCATGCCGAATGGACATCCATGACGCGTGGCTATCCCCCAAGCAGTGCCAATCTCTATCTCGCTGCTGCATCTCAATTGAGCATCATAAAAGAAGCAGCCTGTCGACTTCTATTCTCACAGAAGGCAGGGCGCATCAATGATAACGAAATTCTACTGAATATAAGATATCTAGATGTGGAGTTGGAGAAATGGCGTGCCTCACTCCCGTCATCTATTCAGCCTAAGCTCTCTACATATTCCACCAATCTCTCTCCTACGCTCTGCCGCAGCTCATGTGAGGTGGCCGGGTCCTTAGAACTGCAGCTCGACTACCACCACACATTAGTAGTAATACATTCTACAATCAGAAGGTGTACAGATACAGTTCCTGAGACGGGAAGTATGCCAGAAGACCTACACCAGGTTGTACATTCGAGTATCAATCTTTCATTAGAAGCCGCTCGATCGACATTAGATATTTTGAAGAACACCATAGCGACAATGAGTGAAGATGCACCACAGTAAGTTGGTGAAATCCCCAATTGCCACATTATTCTAACCTAATGGGCAGTTATATTACATCTTACATCCCAATAGCCGTCATGGCTCTGTTTATAAATATTATCACACATCCTTTCGAGTCACGAGCGCAGCCTGACTTGGCGATTCTCACGACTGTTATTGGCACTATGCAAAGCATCAATCTGGATGGCGTAACCGATGACAAGGCTGAAGACCTTCAGGCTTTATGCGAATTCGTCATGGAGCTCGTGAGCTTAGGGAATGGTGCAATATGGAAGGCTAAAAGAGATTCAAGTAGGCAAGGTAATTAAGGTAGATGAGGCTGAGGTCTATTAAAGCTACAATCGCGTTTGGAATTCAAACGTATATGATTGCAACACATAGAATATCGGAAGGATACAAACGCAGGAAGACCAAAAGCGACCTATTCAGTTTCAGAAATGTGACTAGATATGGCAGTACGATAGAAGCTGGAAGTAAGCTATCCGCAGGCTGAAGTTTAGCAATCAGATATTCAATTGACATGGTGACTCTACCTGACCTTGGTTGAAACACTTGCCTACACAATGCTCACTAGTACTCGATAGCTACTTAATAAATCAGCACGCTTAGTGGTATCCTACATGATCTACTCTTTATTGTCCGGCGTGTAAGCGGGATACGGGCTCCGAAATAGTGGAGAGTCGGTCCCGTCCCCACCAACTCCTTGTGGTTGTGGGGGGTCTTGTCGGACAGCAGCTGTCACTTACACGGGAGAAGACGTCAAGGTTATTTGCCCTCAGCGAGGAACATGCGCTTTGTTCAAACTCTAAGTGTGCATCATATGTATATTTAGTAGTGCATTCTCCTTCTAAACTTGTAGCTGCCTTTACCGTCTAGTCTTATCGAACTCTTCGCTTAAACATTATTTGCTAAACCCACAGCTAACAACTATACTCTCAACCAATTGAAGACACAGAAATGGCAATCATATCGGCTCAGTGGACTCGCATTACATCGAGCGTTCGGCTCTATCGTTCATCCCAAGCCGTGTCGGCTATTGGACAGAAAGTATACGTCTTCGGTGGGGAGCTATTGCCACGACAGCCTGTTGATAACCGGGTAGACGTGATTGATACCGGTAATAACTCAGGTATGAGGAGTTTATGAGAGTTAGTCTATTCATATCTTCTTCTAACATTTCAATCAGAAAGCATTGTGCAGACGATTGCGGCACCCTCTACGGCCCCAAGCCCGAGGGTCGGCAGCCCAAGCACGAAAATCAATGACCAAATTTGGCTCTTCTCCGGCCGAGGAGGTCTTGAAATGAAACCGATAGAGGAGCGCGGAGCTCTATGGTGTTACGATGTTGCGAAGTCGGAGTGGAATCTGGTCAAGCCTGCTGATAGCACTGTTCCTTATCCTGAGGGCCGCAGTTACCACTGCATCACCTCTGATCGCTGCAAGAACATCTATATCCATGCCGGATGTCCAGATTCTGGTCGCCTGGCAGACCTGTGGAAGTTTGACGTCGATACTAGGGTCTGGACGGAGCTTCCACTCGCCCCTGGCCCTGCGCGTGGTGGAGCGTCCATTGCATACCTGGATGGCAAAATCTACCGCATGAATGGATTTGATGGCAAGACAGAGCAAGGAGGAGCGCTAGATATATTCGATGTTAGCACGTCCTTATGGAGCTCCATCAGCCATGGCTCCGACGGCGCTCAGGGTCCCGAAGCAAGAAGCGTCGCAACGTTACTGCCTCTTACCGTGGGTGGAAGAGCATATTTAATCACTGCATTTGGTGAGCATAGTCCAAGCTCTCTAGGTCATGCAGGAGCTGGGAGGATGCTCTCAGACGTCTGGGCCTGGGATGTCCAAGATTCGCATTGGATAAAGTTGTTAGTCGGCAGTAAGAGCCCTGAGGCGCGTGGATGGTTTGATGCAGATGTTGTCACGGATCATACTGGTAAGGAAGTGATGATTGTGCACGGGGGTCTCAATGAGGGAAATCAGCGGCTTGGGGATGTTTGGAGGCTAATTATGATCTAGACTCAGGGGCAGCGGCTACTCAAGTGGTGTTATGAATGTAGTAGCCAATTGAATTGACGGCAAGCAACAGAAGTGAGAACAATAAGCTCGAATCGCAGGGTTACAATATGTGAAAGGATAGGCAAATTTGTACGATGCTTTTGAGAATTCAAATCGAGCACACACAGCTTATAGTTAACTTAGCTTCTAGACAAATAGCTAGAAATACGTTTAAAATCCTCTTTACGATACCGTCCTAAACATACTTATTCGTTTAGAGATTTGATCATTTTTGCTTGAAGCGCCCATGATAGGTTGCGAAAGAGCCTTCGCATTTGTTGAAGCATGGAAATGTTTTATAAGTTGCCGAAGATACATGGGTAGGTAAAATACTTTGACTGAGCGAGAAACCTGGCGAAGTTGCAAGCACCGTCGCACGGCGGCGCAGCAATGCTAGGACCTTGACTTGCGCTACGTGCCCTGCTGCCATGACTTGATTGACTGTGACGAGGATGGGGATATTTGCGTTGGTACGACCAAAGTATACAGAGAATGGTTTTCAGAATCGTGAGACAAATTTGCACTCAGGTCGTCCAGATGGTTATAGGTGATGGAAACGGCGCCGTCTGTCCGCTCTCCCAAAGTCAAGAGTCATACCCAAACTCATCGCTATGGGTCGCCTCGACTGACCACCACTGCAATTTCCATAGCACAATAGTCCCACTCTTGTCCCGTCTCCAGCGACACGATTAAATCCCAAACCTGTACGAGACTCGGGATCGCATTTCTATATACAGCACCTCTGCTTCTCCTTTCTCTCCGGCCATCGAGAAAGGCACTTCCAATCACTATCGGTAAACCCCTCAACAACCGTCAACCCCATGACCTCCAATCATGTCTGAATCTCTACGGGACATCGTCCTCAACGATCACTTCGGTGGCGACATGTCCGAGAAAATCATAGACCAATGGGTGAAAGCACTCGAACCAGGCAGCCAATTCCCTCTCCCGCCCAACATCAAGGGCTTCTACGGCGGCAGTCTGCGCGCATCTATGCCCATTGAAGTAGCCCGCGGCTCATACAAGTACATCACCCACGAAACAGAGGACAAAGTCAAGATAGACTATTACGCCAGACGGATGCTCGAGGTACTCTGGTTGATTGATGTGAAGGAGCTGGCGAGGACGGAGCCGACGATGGCGGCGCTCGCTCTTTGGCATAGGTCCCTAGCTCAGGTCTGTCTGCCTAGTGAAGCGTCGGCGTTAAAGGAGACGCTGCTTCAGTACGCAGAAGTACGGCCAAAGTCTAGTTTGCCAGATAGCAAGCTACCACAACGGCGGCGCCTGGGTGAGAGTCTCGCCAAGGTAGCGAAGAGTGTGGGGAATGACCAAGCGCAAATATCTATGGAAGTAGCAGAGGAAGCTGCAGGTACTTAGCCATCCATAATTTCTACTTCAACATAGGGAACACATCGACTTAGACGAGAAGCATTAGTCATAAATAAACAACAGCCCAAGGTTAATTGCATTTTAACAACAAGCAAATTCTGTTTACTGCTGAACAAGTTAATCATAATTCCAACAGCTATAAGTTCCGGTATCTATAAGCACTTTTCCAAAACACAACGCGATAGAGCGCTAAAACGCCGAGATCTCTCTACCCAGTGTAGTGATCTAAAACATTCGTAACTCATGTCTTCTTACCATGACTCCCACATCTGGTTGCCCATAGCAATCAGACGGTTGAAAAGGTCATCTCTCATGGTGATGGCCGTCAGGTGTAACTCGTCTCCCTGGTTCGTCCTAATCACCAAACCATCAACAATCTCTCTGCCCATCGACCATCCGACAATGATCTTGCTCTTCCAGCCGAGACCACCAATCTTCTTCAACTCGGCAATATCGCCAATGGTAGTCGTCCACGCCGGCTTTATGTCTTCTAAATTCGGCGTCCAGCTCACAGCAGGCGTCGTTGCCGTCGTCGTGATCATCGCGTACCCCTTCTTTCCCTTACAGCGCGCCGGGAAAGTTACAGGGCCTCGCTCAGGCCATGGACTTCTGCCCTTCACGACGCCTAGACGATTCTTGGCGTGCTTGCCACCGATAGCAGCCTTAGCTTTGTCAGCCGTGATGAAAGTATGAACGCCGCCCTTGGTGGTGCCCTTCAATAGATTCATGATACGCTGCGCCTTCTTGGGTTTCTTCCCGCGGAAGCCAGAGTCAGGTGAGCCGTCCTTTGACTCCTCATGTTCGGGCTCTGGTTGCACGGCTTCTTCGATTTCCTCATCCGTCGCTCCTTCTAATGGTGTCAGTTCGTGAATTGGTTTTGATTCTGCTGTTATAAAAAACAGAGTACGGGCTAAGACTTACCAAGGTGCTCAAGATTCTCGCCGGCAGTTTCATGGGGCTTGAACGCAGGTTTGTCATCGGTGGTTGGAGGAGGGGGCAAGGGCGCTTTGTTTCTCTCGCCAATTCGGAGAAGCGTGATGACGAGCTGGACGTTTGTCGGGATACCTCGAAGGATGGTATGCCGCAACTGTAGATAATCTGTCCAGTTGGGATAGTTCGTGTTCAAATGTTGCAGCGTCGGGGTAATAACAGGGTCACCGAAAAAGCCAAACCCAATAGAGAAGCCAATACTCTTCATCACCAAGTACGGCGAAGTGACCCATGATCCCAAAACCAGCCCTAACAGCAGGGCTGACAGAGTCAGCCGGGGTTGACGCCTGGGGAAGGGTGCTGTCGGGTTGAGCATGTTGGCGAATCGCTCCCAGGTGTCGATGAAATCGGCCATGGCATGCATGATGGGGCGGGCCTGGTTCCAGACGTGTTGAGCCACGGGTTCTCGTGTGTGGTCCTTTTCTGCTGTAATCTCCCCTCCATCAGTTGCATCACGCGCATCGGCCACTTCCTCTGTAAGCTCTGTTGGGTCTGGGGCGACATTGTCAGCGTGGATATTTCCTTGAGGGTGTTTCCCTGCGGCGGTGCTAATAACCAGCTAAAGTGTAAAGGTCAGTTGTTCAGTCTAATGTTTGAAAGAGCTCAAGATGGTGATTCTTACGCCAGAGCATACGGTAGATATGCTAGTGACAAAGCTGTGCGCTTCTCGCTCCACCGCCTCTCCCTGATGCTTCTCTGGGGCTCCGGTCATGGAATCCTCAGAAGCCAGAAGACCGGCGGCAGGCTTCTGGACGCCGCCCGTATTGGCATCAATGAGTGCTGGCGGCGCAGGTGGGAAGCATATGTTCCTCGAGGGCGGATGCAGCACCAAGACGATCAGAAAGCCAAAAATGGTAGGAACTATGATGTCCAGGAGCCAGGCAACGCTATACACAGCGAGGAATATGGCCGTGCGCCTCCCTTCTCTCCATGAGCGCAGTCGTGCTGCGTGCTTCCAGACAGAGAATAAGCGGACAAGAACAATCATGTACAAACGTTCCAACTGCGCTCGAAATTTCTCCGGGGTAAATTCTTCATCGTCGGCAATATTGAGGTCCAGATTCGCCAGTGGTGCCTCGTCGATGCTCTTTACGTGGAAGACCTGCTTATTGAAACGGCGCGTCATAGCCCAAAGCTCCTCATTCTGGAGGCCGCCCACGACCGGATGAGGCACATTATCGTCGTTCCAACCCAAATTCTTAACTTCAGGTTCACCATGCTCGCCCTGACTGTGGCCCTGCTCCTCGGGTTCTGGGCGAGACCCTTCGTCGGCGAGAGCATGGCTGGCAGTCGGAATTTCCTCCTGATAAGCTTCGACAATCTCTGGCTCGCTCCCTGCCGCAGCCGTGGTAATCGAAGGATCTTTCTCAGGGTCGGCCATGATGTGGTTCACCAAGTAGCCGGCAAGGCTATGGAATCGAAGAAAGCCGTATCGGTATGCAGGTGATGTGTCGGGAAACAGGGTTAAGTGTCGATGAGGCCTCTTGGCATCGGAATAAGCTTTCTGGGGCCACAATCTTCCCTTGCCCTAGCTGTTGCTAAGAAGGGCAGCCAAAATCTGGTTGAGAAAAGGTAAGAGAAATGAAGATGCTACATCGAGAGATGGAGGTCACGTTGGAAAACCGTCAGCATACCTTGCCTGTGGTTTCGTGCTAAGCGATCGAAAGAAGGCGACTCTGCTGCCTGGGAAGTTGGCACCCAAACTGGGAACAAGAGGGAGGAGAAGGGCAGCAGGTCCATCGTGGCACTATGAGCCATCGGATTTCAGTAGAACGAGAGCAACAGTGCTCAATGACCGGTGCGGCCGTAATCGTACAGGACACTTGGGCTTAGTGTCCTCGTACCATCTGAAAAAAAGCGCTGCCATTACCTACTAGGAACCAGCCGTAGTCTCACAAGCGCTTTCCTTTCATGTGAAGGCGATCCAGTACTTGACGTCATGGCCGCAATAAGCTAAACGAGAGAGCTGGCAGCTGAAAGGTGGGGCTCCATGCACGATTTCATCTTAGTTCGCCAACGGCGATGGAGACACTCGCATTCCAAGATCTCTCCCTGCGCACTTCATCATCTGGGAATCGGATCGACAAAAACTATGCGGCTCTAATTCGTGATGGTTCAGACACTAACTCGTGGCTGCCGTAGCCTACACGACTAGTATTCAAGCCTCCTCGACCATCATAAGCACCTTGTCCGACCTATCAACTCATTAGCCAATCTCTCCTCAGAGAGGCGTCATGTGCACCACAATCATTAACATACAAAGCAAATATTCACATCGCGGCAAAGATAAGGGTGCAGATCGTAGCGAATTGCTCACAGCTCTCTCGGGGAAGTATAATTTTCTTCTGACTTCATCTGTGCCTCTGGCGGCCAAGTTGGGGCAGGTTAAGGCTTACAGAGTATCTCCCTATTGACCATTACCAAGGAATACGCGACAAGTACGGGGACTTGACTTCCAAACACTCTCCTGGCGCGAATTCATCTTTTATTTCGAGCTTTTCAAGCGCTTGAGGCTACTGGGTACTCTTTCTAGCGTCAGTAGGTGTGCAAGTACTACAGCAGCTACATGGGATGAGAGTGTCTTTATACAAGGATGATAGAATTGAAAAATCTGGCACGAACATATCAAGTCGCAGTTTTTTATTTAACAGAAGAATCATTACAGAATTTCCTCTCACAGGTTTTTACGACAGAAAATATGTGTTACGAGCCCGCTTTTTGGGTCGTACTGACAGCAAACCCCCTCGAGGCTAAGTCAAGGTTGACGATACGCCAAACCAACTATTAACATTACAACATAGATTCAGATGGTAATGAAAGAAGCGCAGCATCGGAAGAAGGCGGACTTCTTTCTAGCTACAGGAATCATACATTAAGCCTGCCATCCTCCGGTCTGCGGACGCAACGGTATGGCAACTGGATAACGCGGAGGACAGGTGCTTAAGACTTCCAGCATGACCACTCATGAGTAAGGTAGTAGGCGTATATTTGTTATAAATGTGAGAGTCATTACACGGAAAGTTAGCGCAAGACTTTGGATGTCTCTCAAGTAGAAGTCGGATATCTGAGAGCGGATGATACTGACGGCCTGGCCCTTTTGGTTTGTCTCTAACGCCTGGCTATGGTCCAAGAAACCTATAATGCATCTGACTGAAAAGAATGAGCTTAGAAGGAACTCCAAACCTGTCAATCCCATCGCTTACAAACATTATCAAAGAAGCTATAATTCAACCACCAATTAAGATTTGGTGGTTTTTACTTTGAACACCAGGTCCTGACGCGTAGATTTGCTACCCTATAGTAATGCTATATTCATCTCACCCATCTGTCTGGGGTGGAAGTCGGCAACTACGTATACATGCGCCGGCATCTTTGGAAACATTTAATTGCAGCTCGGTTTGCGACCCGGAGCTAGCGATATTTGCATAATGACGGCCGCAGTTCTGAAATAGTCCATCAATCATCTTCTTCTACCTGACAAAAAGCAATGCTACTCCCCTGGTAATTGCCGGCGACAAAGCGGCCGGCACCTAATCAAATCCAACATCGACAAAAACTGATTCATCACAATCACGATGCAAATTATGAAAAACAATCCATGCTTATGCTTAGATCCCCAAGGGTCATTACGTCGTGATCTAAACGCCGAGAGATCTCATCGGTGAGGCTGCCGCCGGGTGCAGGGCTTGTCCGCCCCGTCTGGTGGATTCCTCAATCTGAAAGCATGAATAAACTAAACATCGACAGTCCACAAGCCCATTCATGCACAGCGAGAGCTCCGGGGCAACAAAACAAAAAACAAAAAACAAAAAACAAAAAACAAAAAACAACTTGATGGGGGAAACTGGTACCCCAAAATGTGGCTTGAACTTTTCTATTCGCAAAGTGCTACCATTCTCGTCATGCTGGCATTGACCATCCGCGTGTTAGGTCTAAGTTGCTGTCTCGGCGAAAGGCCAGAAGCAGAAGTAATCCATGCGGCGCATTGGACTATTTTGGTATTCGTTCGTCAAAATTTTCTTTTTCTTTTTGTGCCTGACTGTTGGGCAGCCGGCGTAATCAATTAAAGTGACGCGCCTGTGCAGGGCGCATTTCACAACACAATGCGAGAGGCCAAAGCAATTGAAAACCATCACATGATAAATCGGTTATCAGTTATTAATACTATCAGCTGAAGTTTCCTCTCCCCACTAGATATGCAAAGGGAAAAAAAGAAAGGCTTCTACGATGGTACGCTTCCATTCTGACACCCATAGCCTTTCTCTCATGTCGGCACCTAATGTCGATAGATGGTCTCGACGACGCACCGACCAGTCGTCCAAGCCATGGCTGGACAAAACTACTCGTACATGCACGAAGCAGAACTCTCCAGTGTCGCATCCATCCACCATTTCATCAACGGTCGCGCCTCAACGAGCGGCCCGCTCGGGTTGCCACGTTAAGTGTGCAACCGTCGGTGCCTTGTGCATGGTCCCTGCACCATTCGGAACATAATTAGCGAAGGACGCGATGGATTCACAGAGTAAAGATCTTCTTTTATTCGCCTCAACGCGTCTTGGCCCAATCGCCAGACTTGAACTTGACGCGACATGGTGACAATCGATTCATCCTTCACCATGCCATTGCAACATACATATTTGCTTCAGGGTCTTTTAGCAAGCGCTGCGGCAGAGCTCCTGCATGCAGACGAGCAAGCAAGTGACAAGATATTATTGCGACCGGTGTGAATTCTTTCACCCAGCGAATCACCTAACAAATAGCCGATGCTCACGAGTTACCCTTCTTCTTTCTCCAATGGCATAATAGGACACAGGCGCTGGGTGTATGTAGAGACGCTGCAACTTTGCGTTGGCGAAAGCCATCAAGATGCGACTTCCGTGAGCAGGGTTTCATCAAGTGTTATGGACAAATCGAGAAGCTCATCCTTCAACCCATATATGTGGCGAGGTTTAGGGGTTCTTCCAGCATCATATGCGCGCCTGGCCCGAGCACTGTCACAATGCACATCATATCGCAAAAAAAGTAGGCAAGTATAGCCGGACCACTAATACTAGGGCATGGATGGAACATTTGTTATCGTCACAGGCAAATGGCAGCCGGACGAGCCGAGTTCTCGACCAGGAGATCAATGGATCCTTCGTAACACATGCAGTAACTGAGGAGCTTCCAGCATCTCACTACTCTTGTCTAAGGATGTGAGATCAATGCCGGTTGGTAAGCAATGGGAGGCGCGCAGTGCTGCTTAGAATCATGTCCAAGAGATGCCCGAATGAGCGCTTCCATTGCTCTGCCTCAGGTCCAGATCTATCTGCGAACGCGCATGGGCAGATATTAAAAGTCTGCTGGGAAAGGGCACCAGGGACAAATAACAGACTTTTCCACTCGATGGCGCGGGCTACTGCTGCTTGTCAAAACAACTGTCGCTGGCGCCGTTACGCGCAGCGCAAGTAGCCGCTAGAACCACGTTTTGGACGCGTTTTGACTAGCAACGAGAGTGGATTGCCTCCGCCCTTTGATGGAGCCATGGCGCAAACTCTGTTGCCTCTACCCGTTGTTGAAGGCCGTTATTAGTCAAGTTCCCGGCTCCGGTTGCAGTGCCGACACTGACTCGACGTTGTTTTGCTACCCTTCGCAAAAACAACAAGGAGACCATCTTGGAAATCGCGATCGTTGATTGGCGAATGGCAACGGGGGCTCTCCACTGCCGGCCGAATCGTCAGGCTGGGTCTCGCTGAAGAGTTTTCCCCTTCCTCTGCATCTCGATTGCAGCCCGATCACGGTCCTAGGAAGAGCACAACTAATTAATAGTACTCGTAATAATAATAACAATAATGACCAGGAGGATAAACCATAATGGCGGGCGGAGGGGCATTAGCTATTGTCGGCATGGAAATCGCGCCGCCTCGCCCATCAATGGGCTGTCGCGGTGCTCTGGGATTAGTAGCGTTGAACCATCCACCTGGGACACGACCTTGCTCGTCCGCGTTGCCGTCAAAAAGGTATTAGCGCTGGATTGACTATCAGTGTTAGTGTGGGATTAACACAGCGCGTGGTTTCTGACAGCTGGCTCCGCACAAAGGTAGCAGACTGCATTAGAGTCGATGTTCGTACTCGTAGTCTTTCTCGCAAATGTGTTGTAGAAAGAGCGCCGGCGCCTGCCGATCTTGAGCATTGTTTGGAATTATACGCTGACGCTGATCTGGATGCCCTTTGCCTTGTGCGAGTACTTGCGCTTGGGTGGAACGGGACGTTGCGAAGTTAAACTTTATTCCACGAGCACGAGTGTAGCTCGGATGACCCATTGAGGGGCTCGTATCTGACCTAAGGACTCGAGAATTATCGTCTGCAGCTTGATCACACACCAGGTATGGCGAACTTTGTCACCAAAGAAGGCATGCGAGTGACATTGACGATTGGTGACCCGCTCGTACGCTTGTTGAGAGTTTGCTGCCGGTTGTGCCTCATCCTTGCAATATGCAGGTTTTGTAAGCGGGACGAAGGTATGCCGCCGCATCAGCCCGGGAAAGCGACCCTGCGCTGCCAGGAAGCTGTGATAGTATGATGTCCATAGAGTGGTGTTGAGTATGGTCATGGTGATCTCAACGTGATCGTTTACGTCAACAGACTCGAACAATTCTCCCGTATATCGTCCGGTCACGGAAGCAACGTTGGAAAAGGCTTGAAAGTGGCACAATGTTCGACTGCCAACGCTGGTGGGCCTGTTGGCCTCGTAGTCCTGAGGTTACCCAAGGTTGCCTGAGGTTGCACTCAAGCGGGAACTGCACAAAGGTCATGACGATGGCAGCCAATAATGGAGGAGGATAGGGGTGTGAGTGGGGGCGGGATTGTGCTAGGTCTTGCGAGGTTGGTGCTTGTGGAGGTTCCTTCTTTGACCCAGGGCGTGCTTGCCTGCAACTGCGCCTGCACCTGCGCCATGTTTAGCACCCATTATGGATGTTGGGTTCAAGTTGTGGGCAAGAGCGGGCCTGAGGAAGGTTCGGGGTGGAGGCAGGAAGGCAGAAGGAAGGAAGGATGGATGGAAAGGCAGGTGCGGAATGGAAAGCTCAAGATGCTCTACCCTCAGTTAGATGCAGCAAACGACGTAAGAGAAAGACAAACACCTCCGCAGTTTGGAGCGAGCTCTAAGCAGGATCACAAGCTTGGTCCCTGCGCATTGCCACGGCATCTTGGCCTTGAGCTCGACAAGGACACGGAGACGGGTCTAAGTAATGATATCAACGTGCTCGGCCGCACACCTTCAACAACAACGGTCTGATCTCCATTGTTGTCTCGGTCGCTCACACGACTTCTCCGGCGACGATTGACTCAGACAAGGCAAGACAAGACAAAAGAAACGGCTAGTACTGTACGGGTCCGCACTACACTTAGCTCGCTCCAGCATAGCCATTCAGTCGGGTGGCTCAAGTGCAGGCCCTGTTGTCTAGTATGATATCGTAGCAGCTTATTCCTTATTCCCCGCCGACAAAGTGGAACATCGAGGAAGGGTTGAGGTCGAGCCAGGTCGAGCCAGGACAAGCAAGGGCACGCCAGACAAGAGGACGAAGCAAGTGATGACTTGGTCAGACTTCGCTGCCGCTCTTCAACAGCAACCTCCCAGCTCATCACTATCACCTCCGCCCTCGTGACTGAACTCACCTTCTCTGCAGCAACCACGTCAATAACGAGCATCGGCCGCAGCTGTCAGTCTACCGTCACCGCATTCTTCATACAGACGTGGTCGCATCCCCGACGTTTACCTTGCATTTGATTGGCGACAACGTCTCCAACAACACACACGGGGTTCTGTGCAGTCGCGCCCAACGGCTACACGTGGACAACAATTCGAGGCCAGCGACAGGTGACCAAGGGCAGCAAGCGCTTTGGCCAGTCGAGCTGTTCATTATCATAATTATTTTAAGGTCTCAACACACACCTGAAGCAGCGAACCCAGTTCCCCGCCATCATTCCAACCTCTTTAGAGAGTTTGAAAACGACAAACGCGTATCTGTAACGGTTCGGCTGTCGCACAAGTGAGGAGGCAGAGAGAGACTGAGAGGGCTCACCGGCCAGCCGATTGAATCCTTGTTTGCCCGGGGACCCGGACCGCGCGCGCCCAAAGACGACGAGTCTTGGACCAAACAATCGGAAACCAGACCAGACCAGTTAGCCCGGCACAGACACGACCCCCGGTCGTTTGCCATCCGCCCGGTTTTTTCTGAGTGGTCTTTGCGCACACTCGCCCCACACCATCAGCAGCCAGCCAGCTTTTTTCGCTTCCCTTCCCCGAGAAACTAAGCAGCGGCCAAGCTCTGCCGCCCCAGCTTGAGCACCTTAGCTCCCGGTCTATCGGCGTCCACCTACTTCTTCCTTCCCTCTTCTTTTCCTACCTTCTTCCTCCCCAATTCACACAACATTGGATCGTCGACTGAACTCAATCATCCTACGTTGCACCGTGTCGCTTAGCAGCACTGGTTAGCTTCGGCCGATGACCATGTCGCCCAGTCTTAAACCGCTGCTGTTGCCGCAGCTGGTGGAGGAACGCAAAAAGGTGGACGTTGAGGTGCACACGACATCGGAGGATGACATGCCTTACACTTCCTACACGAACAATTCATCTTCATCGGACATAGTCTCACCAATCACTCCAACCTTTTCAGCAAAAGGACACTTCCGTGGATCTAGCTCGGCGTCCTCTCTCGACTTGGCCTACGCGCAATTCCAGGATACACCCTCATCACCTACACAACAACTCAGCCAGCAGCCGAGCAAACGTCAGCTGCCTGACGTCGAAGAGGAGCCTTTTGAAAGAGATGAGGATAAGACAGTGACTCCTGATCACTTCGGTCTGTACAGCTGTCTCTGTAAGTTTCCTCAAAAAAAAATTCATCTTCCCAGAATTAAACTGACCAATGGCAAGGCGACGAACCCTGCGACCACCGCAAAAGCTCCGAACAAGTTTACCCTGGGGATTTCTTGACCGACCAAGAATTCGACTACGATATTGACTGTCTGAGTGATGGAGAGACATCTGCTGCCGGTTATCCATCGAAGCATGGCTCAGGCCATGATTCCCCGTTCCTGGGGCTAACAACGCGGTTTGGATCGCGGTTTAACACAGTCAACCGATGGAAGTCAAACTGGAAATCTAGCTTGACTTCTCCGCCAACAACAGAAATTAGCTTCGAAAACGTGCTATCTCGTGGCCATTCAAGCCGATCATCATCCATGTCATCACCCAGCCGCCGCGTCTCAGAGCGACCCCAAGAACCCCCAGCCTTATCATCCCCATCCATGTCCTGCTATGACAGTGTTGATAGCATCGATTCTCTCTGCGAAAAGGATGCGAGGGACGCCTTGGATCCTGCGGCCGAATACGAGCGTGACCGTGCTCAAGCAACCACGCCATTGTTGCCTCCTCTTCTGACATCACCATTGGCTGAACCACCTCCTGAGTCTCCTTTGCAGTCGCCCTCAATAGCCCCTTCTTCGGCTGCGACTGAGACGAGGCCTAAGCCTAGCACAACAGTGAATTACTCCAGGCCTTCCTTGAGCACCCGGCCTTCCGTCTCTTCACTGCGAAATGGCCCTTACCAGGTGGAGCCCACGCTACCGTTATCGGCCTTTCTGCAAGAGCACGATGAATGGTCCGACCGATTGGGCCATGCAAACTTCACCATTACTCCTCAACCTTATGAGCTCGAGAGCAGTGATTCAGAAGCTCTCAGCAAATTCCGCGAAGACTGGGAGGCTGCACGAGTCAATTACACCAAACATCTCGTCAGAACAGGCGAGAACTACGGCCAAACGAGCAAGATCTATGGTTTGACGGAAGCCAAATGGGCTCAGACAGAGGCTAGGTGGAAGAGCATCTACGACGCAGCTATCAAGCAAGCCATGCCTGCCGACTCTGGACGACATGTCTACACTATCTCTTCCCGGAGTCGCAGCAGGGGTCGAGGACGCGGACGATCTGGTAGCACCAGTGCATCCATCATGGGACGCCCAGCCAATGGCGACTCCTTTGCGGAGATGCATTGGCAACGTATCGAGGAGACTCTGCCCAGCGCAGTTCCAGTTCCCCGGATGCTTGACGCAGAGGGCAAGTTCCCTGAACGTGGGGACGAAGACATTGTTGGACCAATGCACCGAGCCGAGACTATGGAACGCTCTCCGAGTGAGGAGAAGCACGGTGCCAAGTTCTGGAAGAACCTGGCCGGGAAAGTTGGCCTCAGGCGATAAACAAGCTCTATGTATTGGATGGGCTTGATCAGCCACACCAGTCTTTTGACTGAGCTGTTGCGCTACGACAACGAATGCATTAGCGACACGTTTTCCCATTATCCTTTTTTTGGGTTGCAAACTTTGGATTACTAGACGATACCCGACTTTGAGTCATTCATTCTTTTGGTTTACACAGCACGCCTCGACGGCAAGGCACCTCTCGACACGAAACAGCGACTTTTTTTCTTTTCCTTTTATCAAAATACAGTGTACATAGACAGAGACGGAGTTACATTAGAGGCATTGGGATCATATTTGCAAAAGTTTTAGAACAGAAAAGGGCCATTTTCTGCGGATTTTCAATCTTATTTGGCCCATTATCTCAGGATAAGCGACCGAACGAACACCACCGATATCACTGATATCTTCTTCATGGAGGGCTCCGGCAGAAGACCCTCCTCCGGCCTCCGGCATCAATCCATGTTGTACATTTACCTGTACTTGGTACCATACCATCTTCCGTCTAATTCATCCTGCAGCTTGCACGGGAAGCTGCATTGAGGAGGGGCTTTGGGCGAGAAATAGTTGCTGGCTCGTCTCACCACGGGTCAGGCCAGTAATGTTTAACGGATGATAGACGAGCAACTAGTACATAATAACAACTAAAGTTCATAAATCATCTCGCTTGCCTCTTGAGCCCAATAATCCTGACTTATTCAGACCCAGAGCATCGTCTGTCATGTACTCACTGGAAAGAAGTGCTCTTCAATTACGAGCTCGAAGATGACCTGTAACTTCCTTATGTGACTCGACTCCTCTGCTACTCGTGATTTTGTTCCACAACGTTATACATACATGGAAAATCACATATGGATTGATGACAAACACTTGGTAGGTAGCGGTGACACAGGAAAGATCCTTGAGAGGATCCCCTCTCTGCCACTACATGCGTTCCCCCCTCCGGATTTCCCTACCCGCCGGGTTTTCTGATTGCTCAGCCTACTGCAAGTTCGCGAAGATAACACACCCACGGACCATGGTGTGCGCGCCACGTGGCGTGGAGTTTCGTGCGCTCATGCTAAGGTCCTAAGCGAGGCTCGCACTGACATGAGCGGGTTTGAAATTGAGTGACTTCCCCGCTCTCTCTTGACCTCTCCTACCGTTGGTACGAAGTACTGAGGGTTTGGGAGCAAGTATTAGTAGGTACATGCAGTTTACACCTTACACACACGGCAAAGTGGATAATTGCAGCGGGAAAGTCGTGGTTGGGGTTGGGCTGGCATGCAGTGAGGGTTTCATGTTTCCGGTGTTTGTGGTGGTATTTGTTTGACTTTAGGCTGGCGAGCGGCAGGATTTTGGGATGTGTTGCTCGTACAGGTGGGAATGTTTGTCCGAGTGTTATGGTGTTCGGGTATTCTCCCTCCTCGCTTGCTTGTTCGGGGCTGATGGAGGGAAGGAAGATGGTAGATATTTGCGTGGTATAGAGTACGGGGATTTCTTTGTTCATGTACGGCCTATGCACATCTAGTTTCACGAAAATTGGTGCGCCTACATGGCTGGAATATGGGGATATGGTTCTACCTGCAGCTTCCTTGGCCTCTGCCAATGTTGTGTCTCTGTACAGGGCTTAGTAGTTAGCATGAGTGATGTGTAGTCCTTATGCAGGGGTTTATAGCTAAGTAGAGATTATATGATGATTGTCACTTTAGAGGTATAGCTATCGTATGTTCCACATCGGCTCGGGAGTTTAACTCTTTTGAAACATTTCCGGTACGCTGTCTTTCACAGGTTGAAGCCTTTAACGCTAGTGAAGGGCTGACCCCTCGATTTTAATCCAAGTTGTCCCCGGTTGTAAACTACCCATGCTTTTGTAGAAGAGCAACTCATGTCTCGCGCCGACTGGGGCCGGAATAGGGGTTTGATGCAAGGATTCAAACATCTGAGTGACCCGAAGCATTCGGTAATCCAATAGTCCCCTGGTTGATTTCAGCTGTTCTGGCCGCTGAGCTCGCCAAGCAAGGATATGGGTCTAGCGATAAGACTGTGGAAACATAGTTCCAAGCTTTCGAATCGTGATACCCGGGCGCTCTCGTCAACTCTGGGACAGGGGACAGCGTTTCATTAGGATTGATGCGGAGCTATTCCAATAGTAGCTGATCAGGAATTCACAGCTCTAGTCCATCTTGGCGCTCATGTTATCGTTGTTGCAGCATTGGTGAATGGTTTTGACGCCGTGCCATTAAGCGATGTGATCAGGCCTTTCCTACTGTGACCTTCTGCGGCAGCACCTGGACTCCCTGCTGTTGTTGGGCAACTCGCGTGTCATGAACCTTACGGTCAATGACTCTGAAGTTCAGAACGCCTTCGAGTTCTCTGCGAATGTCCTGAAGTTTGCTTTGGCCTTTGGCGATCTCATCAGGCTTGTTGTCCTGCAGCACATGCACCTTGACAAGTAAGGTCCACCGACCCTGGGAATCCACAGGTGTCATGAAGTCCCAAGCCGGAAGTTGGGTGTAAGGAGGGGTTGGGTAGTCACTGCGCGATTCTAAGGGGATGTGATCGTTGATTGAGCGGATGAAAAGCTGGCGCGATAAGCAGAACTCAACGTCATCCCGATAGAAGCGGTATGACTCCTCCATAATTTCAGTTTTGAACCTGGTCAAGTATTAGAGGACAGGAACGGGGACTAAGGAAGGATCCTATCTTACTGAAAGTTATTGTTACTCATGAGGGTGGGCAGTTTCTTTTGCTCCCAGACCTCAACCTTCTTTCTTTGTGTGAGATGCGGCTTGCTACCCGGCTGGTCTGGGAAATCCGTCCACAACAACATCCCCGGAGTATCGTCCAGATCCACCACAGGTGCATTGGGGCCCAAGTCCCGGTCTTTTCGCACTTCATATCGCGTTTGCAGAATGAAAGATTGGCGAGAGAGGCCCGTATGTAGCTCCTTCAAGTGGTAGGCGGACTCCTTGCGGATCATCTTCTCCAATCCACGGTAGTTGGAGAGCCCCGGGGGCTTTGGCGGGCCTTGGTAAAAGAGGACGCGGGTGAGACTCTCCCATGGTGGCATACCGCATAGGCCGCTGAGAACTGAACAGGCAGCATTGAGGTCGCTGCCGTCAACGAACGCCGTCAGGAAGAGCTCATACATCGTGGGAGGTGTTGGGTTGAGTTGGATGAGGAGCACGAGATCCTGAGGCTATTCCAGAATAGAAGATAGATCAGGTTTCCCAGTCTCATAAGAGAGCATATAGATGTGGCGAGCGTCCTTCCGCAGGGATTAACCCGTTTGTGAAGCTTATTTGTTGTTTGGCGAAGCTTCAGCTCTTTGGGACATCCTGCCTTCATTCAATGGCAGCTTTAGGTGCACGTGACCGCGCGTCAATGTCGCCCTCCCACCAGAAAGGAAGACCGCGATCTACGAGTACGAACAAAGCCAACCAGCACGTCTGCAACAATCTCCTGATGCAATCAATCCGCTCCATATCGCGACCATGTCACCATCTCCCCCGGATTCTAAGCGCAAAGCGTCCGACGCACCCATCTCCCCGCCACCGATCAAGCGTAAAGTGCAAAGCGGCACTACCAGTGAGCATCCCCGTGCGACGATCGAGTCACTTTCACGGCGCTGACTCGAACGCAGAGAGCGCGGTCGCCAATTTCTTCAAGCCGGCATCAGAAAAGCCCAAAGATCGAACGATATGGTCAGAAAGGGGTCCGCATGATGACACACCCGCAACTCTTCTCGTCGGTCGTTACGAGCCTGAAGGAGGCGAGGATAGGACTATGACCAGACGAAAGATAGCTGCATTCGACCTTGACTCGACCTTGATAGTGACATCTTCAGGAAAGAAACATGCGAGCAATGCAACGGACTGGAAGTGGTGGGATAACCAAGTACCTGGAAAGCTACGGGAACTCTACGAGCAGGGCTACCGGGTAGTTATCCTCTCCAACCAGGCTGGGTTGACATTGCATTTCGACGCAAACTATAAAGGACCCAAAGCAGGGGCGCAGAAACGGGTCAATGATTTCAAACAGAAGTGCAGTGCAGTGTTGGAGAATCTGAATCTGCCGACAACAATATATGCTGCCACTGCACGAGACATCTACCGGAAACCTAGGAGTGGCATGTGGAGAGAGATCTGCGACGACTACGATATCCCGGAGAAAGAAGTAGACCTCAAAGAGAGTATTTTTGTCGGCGATGCAGGAGGACGTATAGCCTCCCTTTCCAAAGGACTAGACGGCGTCGCAGGCACATCGAAAGACTTCAGCTGTTCCGATCGAAACTTTGCGCACAATGTTGGCATTCCCTACCAGACACCCGAAGAGTTCTTCCTTGGGGAGAAACCGCGGGATTTCAAGCGGGATTTCGACCTATCCAATTTCCCGTATGAGGAGGCCACAGCAGCAGCTCAGGGGGCGGTCTTTGAGAAAACCAACGACAAGGACATTGTAATGTTCTGCGGGCCACCTGGGTCCGGGAAAAGCACTTTTTACTGGAATCATCTGAAGCCTTTAGGGTATGAGAGGATCAACCAGGATACGCTGAAAAGCCGCGACAAATGCGTCAAAGTGGCATTGGAACACCTGAAGGAGGGGGAGCCCATTGTAATAGGTTGGTCGCCATCCCCTGCACAAAGAGGTTAAAATTATGCTTACTCCTCTTCAGATAATACTAATGCCGACCCGGATACGCGGGCGATGTGGATCGACATTGCGCGCAAGGAGAAATTACCTATTCGATGCGTGTGGTTCCGAACACCATTGTCTGTGTGTACTCACAACGACGCCGTCAGATCACAAAACGCAAAGCTTAACCCTGAGTCGCGGGAAGGCCTTCCAGGCCAAGCATTCTCAGGGTTTGCGAACCGCTACAAGGAGCCCAACACAAAGGAAGGGTTTTCAGATATTATCGAAGTCCCTTTCACTTTCCGGGGCTCGAAAGAGGACTACGAAATCTGGGCCAGATATTGGGTCTAGTGCATGGAATGGATGAGTCTAGAAACTGAAAATTGGGTGGCGTCTTTGTCGGCCGCAACCATCGACGATGGCAACCTGCGTGGGCGTTTCATGTTTGCCCTGCATCATGATGATTCTGCGCGATGTGTAATAGTCCTTCTTCACGATGGAGGCAAGCTACAAATCCTCAGTATCACCGAGCCGAGCGCTCGGTGCTGGACAGTCGTCCGAGAGCTGTCCAGCGTGAGATGGGTAGGCAGCTCGGAGCTAACTTTGGTGTGGAAACGAGTGATGGGGCCACTCCGGGTTGTAAGTGCTTATCTGGCGATAGTTGGCTGCCTCTTCCATACCAATAGTCTTCGTCAAGGGGCAGATGAGGATACCTTCGGACAGATTCCGCTTGCTGTTGCAACACTCACGATGTTGTGAAGGGTCCGCGACGGGGACGGCTCCACTCGGTGTGAAGACATCCATGCTACTCAGCAACTCCCGAAGAACAGAGAGCCTTCAACTCCATTCAGTCATGGCTCTATCTCTCGAAGATCAAACGGCTGCTCTGAATCGGCCATATAGCTTATCTAAATCGATCTGCTTTGTGTAACAATGCCGTACTTGCCGCATGGCTTTTTTTCAGCCTCCTAAGGACAAACAGAAGTGTGTTGCGCGAATCGCGTGATCCCCATAAAAAAGTGGCTACGAGTGACGGAGAATCCGCGCGCTTGCAGGGATTTAATGCCGTCGGCGCCGGTCTTGGCAGATCTGATGTGCCGTGTTCCGAACGACACGAGCGACGGAGTCATTCACAGGCACACGTACGACCAAAACCTCACGCAAAAAAAAAATAATTACATCCCACAATACTCTTAATAGTATTGGCAGTGGCGAGTTGGTGATGAGGGTATTTTCAAAAAGGCAAACCGTAACCTTCCCCGCAAAATGGATCCCTCATCAAGCTTAATGGAAGGTTTTCTGCTAGCCTTTCTCTGCTCGAACATCTGCCTCGTGCTGTGGCCGATGCGTAAGGGATCGACATGATCGCTAGAGCACGATTTTTTCAGAAGGAATTGAATGGGCCGAAAGCAATCACAGAATTCAAATTCAGAGCATGTTAGACGGCAAAAACTGTTGGTCAGATGTACGATGAGTTCGCCAACTAATTAGCGTCATCGCGCTTAAGGCTTCTAGAATTGATGCTTTATTACAGGCTACCTGAACAAGGTTTTACCTGTCTAACGGCATTCCTCCATTTGTGTCGGACATTGACCGAGTCCAGTCCCCAGCGTCTCACCCACACTTGACTTATTTCCCCCCCGCACACCAAGTATGAGCTTAGTGTCTATCGTATGAGGTTGGAGGAGGAGTCCCCGCGTACGGTGGCCCCGTGTTTCCAAACCGCGAAATCGCGTGGCAATATGACTGCAATGATTGGTAGCGGTGACCGAGGGATGTGGAGGCTTACGGACATATTGGAGCTAGCATTAGAACGGTTGCTTAAGAATTTTATCGACGTTCGCGCCGTCGAATTTGCCTCAATATGGGGATCTGGAGGCCCCCCACGGGTCCGAGACTAACACTCGGTAGCATCGACGGGGTATAAAAGAGGTCGGCCCTACGACACAGATTGGGGGATCTTCAATCCTTTGGTTAGGTACCTATTCGGCTTGTGCTCACACCGTACATTGAGCTCGGATACAGCTGATTTTCATCTTCACTTATTTTCTCACCCGGCACGAAGCACATCGTTTCTACCCAGCATGGCCGGTGGTGTTAAGAAGCCGGTGAACATCTTTCGCCTGGGTAATACCGGGGAGCCCGAGGGTGTCTTCAATTGGCGTTTGTGGTTTGCCGTCGTCTCTTTCGGTCTTCTCGGAGCCGCTCGTGGTATTGACGAGGGTCTGATCTCTGGTGCTTTCAACTCTGCCGACTTCCAAAAGACTATCGACTATGAGTCCTACTCGAGCGTCGAGCAGGCCAACATCAAGGCCAATGTCTCGGCTATGGTTCAGATTGGCTCCGTCGCCGGTGCTCTGATGTGAGTTTGCATGACTTCTCTCGCTTTGATCCTCTGAGTGCAGCACTAACAAGCCTGATTCCAGTGCCTTCTCGATTTGCGATAGGATCGGACGTATCTGGGCCACCCGTGTTCTTTGCACCTTGTGGACGGTCGGCATTGTCATCTTCATGGTCTGCGGTATCAGTGGTAATCTTGGAGGCATCTATGCCGGCCGCTTCGTTGCTGGCATTGGCGTAGGCATGACCCCCGTCGTTGCACCAATCTACGTCGCCGAAGTGAGCCCCAGTGCTGTCCGTGGTGTGTGCACTTGCTTCTTCACTGGAGCTGTGTACATTGGTATCGTCCTCGCCTACTTCGCCAACTACGGCGCCCACATTCACATCTCGGAGCACAGTCACAACCAGTGGCTCGTGCCCACTAGCATCCACATCATCTTCGCTGGAATTGGATTCATCCTCACCTTCTTCCAATTCGAGAGCCCGCGCTACCTCGTCAAGGCTGGAAAGGTCGCCGAGGCTACAAACGCCTTGGCTAAGCTGCGCAAGCAGGATCCTTCAAGCGACTACATCGTTGGGCAGATTGCCGAGATCCAGATGGCTCTGGAGCATGAGCTCGAGGCCACTCGCGGTGTTGGTTGGCTTGGAAAGCTCAAGGAGATGTTCCTGAACAAGAGCAACCTTTACCGTCTCTGGCTTGCCTCCATGGTCCAGTTCCTCAGTCAGTGGTCTGGAGCTGGTTCCATCACTCTGTACGCACCTGATCTGTTCGAGCTCATTGGCGTTTCGGGCAGTGAAGAGGGTCTTCTGGTTACAGCCATCTTCGGTATCGTCAAGCTGATTGCTGCTATTGGCTGCGCGCTCTTCCTGGTCGATGTTATTGGTCGCAAGCGCGCTCTTCTTACCGGTATCACCCTTCAGACCTTGTCCATGGTCTACGTCGCTGGTTTCCTCACTGCCGTGCCCGAGCTTGGTGTGGACGATGACTTCGTTCTGCCCGACCACCAGAAGGGCGCCAGCCGCGGTGCCATTGCCATGATCTACATCTCAGGTTTCGGTTGGGCTCTTGGCTGGAACTCGATGCAGTACCTCCTGACTGCTGAGCTGTTCCCTCTCCGCATTCGTGCCCTTGCTACCTCCTGGTCCATGACTCTTCACTTTGCCAACCAGTACGGAAACTCGCGCGCCGTTCCCAACATGCTTCTCCCCGTGGCCGAGGGTGGCATCTCACCCAAAGGTGCTTTCTGGTGCTTCGCCGCCGTCACCTTCGTCGGTGGTTTGTGGGTTTGGTTCTTCGTTCCCGAGACCTCTGGACGTAGCCTCGAGAGCATGGACCGTCTGTTCGATCTTCCCTGGTACAGAATCGGTCTTCACGGTAACAAGGATGCCGAGCAGAAGGATATGGCTTATGATGAGAAGCAGAGGGCTGCTGGTGATGAGCGCGGCCAGGCTACTGAGGTGGAGAAGCGACCTGGTGAGGTTTAGATCGATCACATCCCCTAGTAGTTACGTCTGATATATTCGGACATTAGATACCCTACGAACAATTGATAGTGAAGTCGAGGGACTTCCATGAGCATACGAAGCGAGCAGATACGTGACTTTGGTCCGCGAGTGAATGATCTTATCCTATGCAGTGGCATCTATCACAAAATATTCGCTTTCGACACAGCTCCGGTAATCACATCAAAGCGAATGCGTATTCTTGACCACCCAATACAGTTAATGATCTGTAGCGACATACGCGTCTACCCCGGGCTTGAGCACTTCCTCGCTCTTCGGCGCCTGCCTCAAAATGTCTGCCATACAATCAAGACTCAGGTATTTAGCAAAAAGACTTCCGAAGAAACCATGTCTCCCACACCGACGAGTTCAGGACGCTTTCCAGGTCCACTACCCTCCTTGGGCAGGGGCGCGTACATAGCCATGCCAGCACACAACATCGGCGCCGCTGCCGAAAGGCAGCTTTGCCTACGATCTCGACACAGCATGCTAGATGAAGGAACAAACAAGTTGATATTGTGCGATTTCTCTAGATATGATGGATTTGAGACTGGGAAGGGCAAAATAGAATGATTACGGTACTTGCGTAGACCCCAGGCGGATTCCACCGTGTTCACATCCATCCCGCAGACACTACAATGAGTGATCTGAATGTCGACGTTGTCTTCTTGACAGATTTCAGGCTCAAAGCTTCTACATTTCATTTTGACTTATGCTGTCTCTGATGAGAGACCCATCCAGTCTTGGAACTGATAGTTCGTCGTCACATCCGGATGTGGCTACTCATCTCGCCTCTTGCGTCATGCTTTTTCGCAATAACCTGCACATTTGAAGAAATGAATAGGTCGATAAAATAGCGGCCGAAACAAATACTGACACTGAACAGATGAATCTCTTTCGCATCTTTTGTTTATTTGTCACTTCTAAGTGACTTTTTGCTTCGTTGCAGTGCACCCAACAGTGAGTACATGAACAGTCACTGCCCGTTGCCGCATCCCTCGCCAACATGCCACTCGACTCCAATACATCCACAAAAAGCAAGAAATCTCCTAAAGGCGAGGGACAACGTTGTTTCAGGAAAATCAAGCTCTATATTCGTCAACTTTGTCATGAAAAGATTACATTGCTGTAGTGATGGTTCAGTGGCATGGTGGTGTTTCCCGTACGAAGTGACAAGTCGCTCAAGAACCCGACCGGGCTTCGAACTAAATTTCTTCACAAACGGCGACGGTCGGGATGGTCAAGGCAGATAGCTTCATCAAGTTTAGACAAGGAAAAAGTTTTCATTTTTTTAGAATCAAGGAAACAAATCTCAGCTGGCCTTGCCTTGTTGAAAGTCCAAAGGTCCCCTACTCAAAATGGCCTCGAATGCCCCAAATCGTCGCCCAGAATCTCCACATCCGTCAAACATAAGACCACCATTCCATGACAATTTTCCCATTACCCCGATCAATTCCGGCATGTCGTCCATGCAACCTCCAATAACCTCTCACTTGTGCTCGTCGTGGCGAAGGAATGCCTTCATGGACTCCACCTGAGGGAAGTGCTTTCGCTGGACAGGAGGATGAAGAGACTTCCACTGGTTACGGAGAGAAGTAGGCTGCTGCTGGGCAGGCGCGGTCGACGATTTCTTCTCGGATTGCTGCTTGTCGACGGCAAGGGCAGAGCTGCCACCTGGGGCCCAGACACTGGTTTCGATTCCTTGGGCTGGTTTGAGTGGCTTCTCAACGGCTGGCTTTTGGTGAGGCTCTGGGACCTCAGTCGTGTCACTCTTGGTGACAGACTCCTCCTTGTCGGAGGTGACAGGCACGTTCGGGGGGTTCTAGTCCCGTTTTTCATTGCTGTCGGTCCCAAGATTGCCATCGCCATTGCCATTGCCATGGTTGACACCGTTGCCGTTGCCGTTGCCGTTGTCGTTGCCATTGCCGTGGACAGTGCCGTGACCGTTTTCCTTGGCGGTGACCTCGCCGTGATTCTTGATGGTGTTAAAGGTGCCGTCGATGATCTGGTTGGTACCGTTCCCGTCAGCAGTATTGTGAAAGATGCAAGTCTGCGAGCCCTTCCAGAGAAGGACAAGATTGGCCATGTAGCCCTCCATCTCATGGGGCTGCGTAGCACGGCGTCCAACGGGAGACTCGACTACCTCTGCACCATCGCGTTGCTTGACCTTCTCGTTCTCGGCCAAGATGCAGTCGCCGCAGCGGACCGAGGGGATCTTGGACAGAGCCACGCCCTTGGTGCTGCAGCTGGTCGAGATTTCACCGCAGGTACCGAAGAAGCAAACGCAAGGGAGGTTCTTGTAGACCCGGGCCTGGTCCTTGGCCTTGTCACACATGGTTCGCTTGGCGGCGACGAGGTGAAGCTGGCCACAAGTGTAGCTGAGCATGGGGACCTCAGCAGGAGGGGGAGCGCAGAGCGCGATGCCAAAGTGTTCGTGGCACATCTTTGGCAAGGGAGGGTCAGAGGAGATGATGGGAAAGAAGACCGTGAAGCACTTACGATTGCAGTGATTCGAGATGACTGCTTGAGAGAAAAGCGATGCTGGATTGAAGTACAAAAGGCGAAGTTGGCTTGCGGTGCAACAGCAAAAGTGGAAAGTTGAGATGAAGGAAGAGGAAGGAGGGAAGAGAGAGAGAGAGAAGAGTGAATGGGATGAAGAGATTTATAGATACTAGCACTGTGTATCTAATCACTCTCTTGTCACTTTTATTGATCTCACTTTTACTAATTTCAACGTTCTGGAAGTGCCAGGCACCTGGCAGCTGATTGTGGGCGGCTGCCAGCACTCGATGGCTGCATTTGTCTGATCCACTCGTGGTCTGTGAATCACTGACGCTCAGAATCTTGCTGAAATCATTGGACCATCCTTTCATAATATGATTTTGGAAAGGTGTATGAATCAACGAAGTCTGGTATCAACCCCAGAGCTTTCCCGGGGAAGGCCTACAGAGACGTGGGCATCATGAGACAACGACTCCGACCTCAAATAGAAAAGTAACTACTAGGTAGATATTTGGAATTCATAAGTACTTTGTAAAGTCCATGCCCTCGTGTACATACAAGCATTGATACAAGACGAAAGACTTCAAACAAAATCTTGATTTTACACACCAAGGTACGCTTCTTCTTTTACCATTACCTACATGTCGATCTCTATGCGTACATCAATCACTAAGCTAGCACAACAAAACTATTGATCATTCACATCTTGCAATGTTTGCCCGTGACTAGATATCCAAACTCCCGTCCTTTGTTCTTCACTAAGACGCCGTTCTGGTTGTGAGCACTAATCACTACTCTACCATTCTATGACACAGCTATCATACGCATGTTCCATATGTCCTCTGCATACCTCCCTATGATAGCAAAAGTCGCTGAAAGAACCGCGAAGAACAGAGGCTTAGACCAACCCCAAAAGCACTCACAGAACTTTGTAAATATATCAATTCCAAGGAAAGTGAGACCGAAGCCCTTCGTGATGGAATCGTCGAATCGCAAGCCGTGCCAGATGCTCGCTCCCGCAGCGACAAGAAAGACAAGGGACCAAGCAAACAGGCGAAATCTCCACCAGACGGACCGCCTACTCTTGGACTTTCCCATATAAGTTTCGTATCCCGAGAGTGACATGATCCAGAGGGAGACGAATAAGTATATCAAGCCCCAGATGCGTGTGGTCGACCACAGGGGTACGGTGATAGCATAAGAGCGCATGAGGCAAGCTGCTCCAATTAGGAATGATCCGAAACAGATGAAAACAAACGGCCAGTTCATCCCTATTATGTACCTTGCACAACTGTAACAGACTGGTCAGTATTGGTTGAACCGTGGCAGCAGGTCCTTTCCGACTTACGCAAAGCTTTCCAACAATCTGCAACAGTAGCCAAGAACAATCATTGAGCACGACCATATGAGATTAGATTTTGACAATATACCAATAGCTCCGTATATGACCGCAAGCCCAAGCGCGACACATTGCATCGTATAATGCTCGAGCCGCTGTCGCTCCTTCACCTCTCGCTTCCTCTCTTTTTTAGCCTTGTCGGGGTCTTCCTTATCAAATTGCGAAGCCATCGCCCCCTTATCCTTACTCTCGCGCTTGAATGACTCGCGCAGTTGGTCAAGCAGCTGCATAGCTGCCATGGCGAACAAAAGCGCGCCAACTCCGTGGATGGCCTCATTGCGATATATCTGCCCCGGAAGGCGCTGTGATCGCTGGTGGGCGAGGATGTGCACACCCAACGCAACAGCGCCAGTGGCAATGCTGCGCAGCCACGCCGGCAGCTCCAAAAGACGCCTAAAAATGCGTCTAAAGGTCTTTTCAAAGGTGATGCTGAAGATGGAGCCGACGAGGCAAAGAACAGCTAGACGCAGAGAGTACTTGGCAAGCTTCTCCCAATCAAATCGCTGCACCACGACGGTGTCGGCGAGCAGCGAGGCCTGGCTCTGGGATATGGTGTTGGACTCAACCCAGTGCTTGATAGCTGCTTGTACGACTTCTGCATGGCGAGCGCCGAGCACTAATGGTGCCTTGTCTACTTCATTCATCATCGCGACCATCCTTGTATTGCTGGAACGAAGCGCTACTTTGCAATTGAGAGAGAATGAGAGGGGGTTTTGTGATGGCGGTAAAGTTGAATTATCGTGCTTCACATAGCTTGTTTCAACGACTTTCTTCCTTGACGTCACTAGACCAATAAATCTGAATCTGCTTTGCCTGTTTAACTGATTTCAAAAGTGTTTTGCTCTCATTGGAGTCTTTTGACTGCGCCGCTAGCCCCCAAGGCAGAACTATTCGGCAGCGTGGTTGGGTGACAGTTCCGCCTAGGCGTTCCTATAAGCAGGGCTAAAATATAATACAACGAACTTGGAAGAGCAAGGCGTTGAAGAGGCCTAATAATTTAGCCCAAGTTGTCTAGTGTGAGCTTTCTTTAAGCCGGCAGAGAGGTTATGAAACAATTATCGTTTGAGATTTTGCTGTTGGCTCTACTAGATATTAAGTCATCAAGTCTGATTAAGTCAGCACATACGACCGAACTCATCATCAGACCTATGTCAAAGCATCTATATATATGTGGACGGTATCAATTCACAACCTGTAGAAGGGCCTTGAACTCAAACGGTCCTGCCAGCAGCCGGTCCCCTTCAAATGGCGGCGGCCCACAACTTCCAGAACCAATCCCGTGCTGAGTGTGGTCCAGATTCAGCATGGTGTCCTCCGCTGCCGATAGCTCGTGCGGATGTTGCGCCCGGTCTAGCTCCTCGCAAGTGTAGCGGCGAAGCGAGAAGTCAAACGGTGCTTCCATGCGTGCCTCCAACACGGGCAGTTCCTCGTCGGCGCCGGCGGAGAAGCGTGCCCACCTTGTATCCGTCCGGTTGCCATTCTCCTGCGGAAACTCGTACGGGGTTTCAAGCTCTTGCATAGATGCCTCCCAGCGGCCGAACCGCGCCGCGGTCTTCTTATCTCGGTACGATTCGCCGGGGCCGCGTCCGAGCCATTCAGCTCTGTTGTACGCCTTAGGCAGCGCCATCGTAAGCCCAAGCCGGGCGACGAACTCTGGGTGCTGGCCCGAGAAGTCTCCCTTGACGTGCACACGGACGCTCGTCGGGGTGATAGTGTACTCCATCGTGGCATTGCACGCCCAATTCAGTACCGGAGGCGCTACGCGGACGGTGGACGTGATCGTCACAACTCCCTCGTTGCTCACCTTCCAGGTCACGGAGCGGACGTGCATTCTCGCCGCGGGGAGGAGAAGCCTATTCCACTCCTTTCCGTCGCCGCGGGAGCCTCTGTCGTTTTGAGTCTGTGCACGGTAAATAGACAGCGTCGGGCCGTGGTTGAGGATCTTAGAGCCGCGTGTTGCCCAGGTGAGATTGCCCCTAACACAGTCGAAATTGATAACTGTGTTCGAGCTCGCTGACTCTACCACCAAACGGCTGAGAGCCTTGCGGATGCTAAGTCCAGCGCTCGGTGTAGGCGGTAGAGACAGAACCTCAGATGTGAAGAGGGGAATCTGCGACCAGGCAATCTCATGGCCTTTGGACGCCCACATCGTGTCGTCCTTGAGGCGGAGGCTGATAGTGAGCCATGATACCTCTGATCGCTTTGAAAGAGCCTTCGGGCTCTCGACCACTACGGTCTGACCCGCCTTGACCACCGGCAGCTCAAAGATGGTGGTGTCTCCAACTCCAGACTCGCCAGTGATATGCCAGGTTGCATAAAGATGATCAAGACCGATAAAGTCGTAGTGGTTCGTAATGGCTAGCTTACCATCCTCCTCTTGGATTGTGACAGGCTCAATGGCTTTCTTGTACTCTAATAGGCCAGGCGTGGGGGTGTGATCTGAGTACACAAGGCCATCCATGACAAAATCCCGGTCGTTAGGATAGTCGCCAAAATCGCCGCCATACGCGTAGTACTCTAGCTTTCCCTCTCGCTTTAGGAGCCCATGATTACACCATTCCCAAATAAAGCCGCCTTGTAGTAGCTTGTTGCTCCGGAAAGCCTCAATGTAAGCGTCAAGCGCACCCGGACCATTACCCATAGCATGTCCATACTCGCAGAGGATAAGAGGCTTGTCAGTGTTTTTCTCAGTAAGCTCCCTCAACTCGTCAATAGACCAATACATTCCGGAGTACATGTCTGATGTAATAGCCTGTCTGTCGCCTTCGTAATGGACTAAACGGCTAGGATCGGCCTTCTTCAGGTATCTGTACATCTCTGCAAGGTTATTCCCGTAAGAAGCTTCATTTCCTAAAGACCACATAACCACCGACGTAAAGTTCTTGAACCTCTCCACGAGCTGCTCTGCGCGGTCTACGTGGGCATCAAGCCAGTCCGGATTATCTGCACACCACTTAGCAGCACGGTCATGCACCTTGTGCTGAAACTTTGCGCGGCTGTATAGATGTGGATTAGGGACATTATGCTTCTCTATGGACGTGAAGCCGTGAGATTCTACGTCTGCCTCAGCCATAACGTACAGACCCAGCTCGTCGGAGAGGTTGAATAGTCGGGGGTCGCTGGGCTGGTGGGATGTCCGGACAGCGTTGATGTTGTGCTGTTTCATGAGGACTAGGTCCGCACGAAGACTCTCGTAGGGAACTGAGCGGCCGAAACGAGGATGATGCTCGTGTCTATTGACGCCTTGGAAGACGACGGCGGCTCCGTTGATTAGGATATTAGCATCTTTGAGCTCCACGCGACGGATCCCGAGACGATGGGAGATGGTGCGGCCTTTGTATGTGAGAGTTAATGTGTAGAGAACGGGAGACTCGGCCGACCACAATTTCAAGTTGTCCCCGGCCAAAGAAAACATAGCAGTTTGTGCGGGCTCAAAGGCCGTTTCCTGAAGGACAGATCCGTCGGGGCCGCGAAGCTTAGCTGCCACTTGGCCATCTGCGTCGCCTTGTGTCTTGACGGCTACACGGAGGGTTGCACTGGTGAAAGTGTCGTCTACCTCAGGAGTGGCAGTGAAATCTGTGATGGCAGCCTTGGGCAGGGCGACAAGGTAGACATCCCTGAAGATGCCAGACAGTAACCACTGGTCCTGACGCTCGAGGTAGGAAGCATCACTGAACTCATACACGCGAACCGCGATGTTATGCTCTCCCGAGCCGTCCAGGAAAGGAGTAATGTCGAATTCGTGAGCATTGCGAGAGCCCTGGCTGTATCCCACCTCCTTGCCGTCGATCCAAATGTGAAACGCCGAGTCAACACCTTCAAATCGAAGACGAATCTGCTGGTCACTCCACGAAGGGTTTGTGACGAAGGTTCGAAAGTAAGAGCCTGTACCGTTAAGATGAGGGACATAAGGAGGGTCGACTGGGAAAGGGTAGTTGACATTGGTGTACAAGGGTCGGCCGTAACCTTGGAGTTGCCACATTCCTGGGACCTTTACGGTAGCCCATGTCGAGGGATCTTGACTTTCCCATGTAGGAGCTTCGAGCGGAGATTCGTTGTAGAGGAAGTGCCAGGCTCCATTAAGTGACTGGTACTCGCTCTGTTCGCGATCGAGCGTCAGTGCCTTGTTCTCATCTGAGTAAGAAAAGAAGTGAGCCCGGGTAGGCAAGGTATTTCGATGGATGACATCGGGGTTCTCCCAGTCTTGTCGCGTCTCAGGAAAAGACATTGCAGTATAGAAGAAGAAAAGCAAATCTCGATAAACAGGCAAAGCGCTCGGGCTGAGTCTCCCGAGAGGTTGAAGAGGCGAAGTGGCAGAGCTGGGAGGTTGTGACAACAATATACTGATGTTTTGTTTTGCTGTGTAGGTATCTCATGGAGGTCGGAACTCCACCGTCTTCATGAGAGGCGAATGGAGCCGACGCAAAACACCTCACGCAAGCTTGCCAATCTGCATGGTGGGGGTAGCAAGTCAGACGAAGCCGATGATCGGCTCGCTCACTATCTCAGTTTTCTCTGCGCCCAGCAAAAACTAATGAGGCATATAATGTAAAAAACAAGACAATAGCTTTTCTCCACGGCCTCAACGCACGTGGGTACAGCTAAGAGAGGGGACCCCTCGAAGCAGAAGGTAGTTTCCCATGGCGCCTCTGTAACTTAGCGTTCGCAACTCGCAATGAGATGCAAGGGTATCGTTGGGATGTTGGAGTAAGAGAAACAAACTAGGTTCTTGGTCTCGATCAAGGGCGTCAGGCGAGGTTTAAAGCGCAAGTATGGGTCGTCGAACAGCGCTTGCAGGGGCTATAACCTAAACATGACACGATTTTATTCTGTTGTCTTAGCGGGTTCCTCAGCTAATGTCCTTGGTGATAGAGGACTCCGCAGGGGACCCTTGAATACAAACATGCAGCGCCAGATCTCCGGGTTAGAAACTTGAGTTTGAATATTCGCGCTTCATCCTTCGTACATAACTTCCACTAAGCTAATATCAACTAAACTAGTCGGGACTCTAGACAGGGCAACGACAACCGCACCAATAACCTCCGGCTCCCGATAAAATAGCCTCCTTTCTTTGTAGACCTGTCAGACTTTAGTCTCTTAAGCCCGGTCTATTGCCGCAGCCCCACGGGGAGGCTCAGTCAACCTCCGCTTGATCGGTTGATGCCAAGGCAAGAAAGCCTCGTTCCTAGGTCTTCGAAGCCGAGGCCAGCAAATAATATATCCGGTCGACTCTGAGCCGGTCCGGGGTCCTTGACCTGCTAGGGTGGAGAGCAACCCTGCATACTAGACTACGAGTAGAATCTGGACTACGAGTGTGTGGGGAGTCAACGGGAAGAAGTCAGGTCAGTTGATGGAGAAGCCGGGAATCATAGAATCTCGACAAGACATTACAGACACCTCCACCTTATTGAATTTAGTTCAAGAACCCCGCATGCGGAGCCCCCCACGCAGCCTAATTTTGACAGCAGGACTCCATATGTACAAGCGGAAGCAGGCGAATAATCCCCACTCATTACCCAGCATGCTGGTATGTGCGGAAAAGCCATAGCGGCTTTGATAGGATCAACACTCATAACACTCACCGCTCCATCGAATCCACTTGACGGCGTGGGGATGAAATTCCCATTGTAGCATGGGTTCCCCACATGGCAGCCCGATATCATGTGTTCAAGTTGCTAACCAACTTTTGCGAGCTGGGATTCGTGCGCAAGAAGGAGACCCCTAGGAGCTTCCTAACTAAGTGTCGTTAGACCGCGGATAACCTACCCGAACGTCTGTTGTCCATAGACTCAGGCTGGACTCAACGCGATCCCAAGTATGGATAGATTTGACGACAACACGCGATGCGTTTTGCCATGTATAAAATGAAGAGATGGCCAGTTCCACGGGAAGATGATTGGCACCCCCCAACATCAACGACTGGCACGGGTGTTCGCACATTTTAGTCACCGAGATCGAGAAATCAAACTATCTCTCCGTTGCAGTAGGTAGATCAGCAACTCACCATGGCTGCCACACAGCCTCACGCGGCCGAGCGTGACTCGGCTGAGAAGCCTGGGATTGAGCGACTGGAGGTCAAGGAGGTCAACGCCGCCTCTATTGCCCTCGCCGGGGCGCTGGCGGAGCAGAAGCCGAGCTTGTGGTCGAAGCCTGTTCTGAGACTTTGGGCTATGATGTCCATCGGCTACTTTATCTCGACTATCAACGGTTTCGGTGAGTCGCTTATTCCTTTCCCTGCCCATTCCAAGAGCAGACAGCAGTCTATCTAGTCTCATCCACGGGTCCCGTTAGCTAACAAATGATCTCCGTTCACTCCCAGACGGCTCGCTTATGGGCTCCATCAACGCCATGACACCGTATCACGAGTCTTTCGGCCTCTCAGGCGCAGGGTCATCTAGCGGAATCGTCTTCATCATCTACAACATTGGCCAGCTGGCAACGCTGCCCATCACCCCTTATCTGTCCGACGGCTATGGACGACGGGTCGGCATCTTTATCGGCTGCGCTGTTATTCTCGTCGGTACCGCAGTCCAGGGGTCTGCTAGCTCCTTGGGCGCCTTCATGGCAGGTAGAGCGATCCTCGGTGCTGGCGCAGCTATCGCCCAGGCCATTGGGCCCGCGTATGCAGTCGAGCTTGCCCACCCGGCATACCGAGGCATAATGGCGGGGATGTAAGTCCAACCTAAAACAGCTTGTCACCCCGACGATACCGGACTGACAGTATGGGCAGGTACAACAGCTTCTGGTGCGTTGGAAACATTCTAGCCGGCTGGGTTACGTACGGCTCAAACCTGTAAGTTGCAACTCCTCCATGGCGAGACGTTTCCGCGGGAACATGATATGCTGACCACCCCTGTTCCAGGCACTACGACAACGCATGGGCATGGCGCATCCCGACCATCGCGCAGGCTGCCCTTCCCGCCATCGTTATGTCCCTCATTCTGTTTTTCCCAGAGTCGCCGCGTTGGTTGATACACAAGGACCGAACTGATGAGGCACTGGCCGTCCTGGCCAAATATCATGGCGATGGTGATAGTCAAGCTCCTCTTGTGCAGTTGGAGTACCGTGAGATTATAGAAGACCGGGCCAACAACCCTTCTGATGACCGCTGGTGGGACTTTCGCGAGCTTGTAAGGGATCGCCAGTCCAGGTACCGCACGTTCATGGTCATTGCTATCTCTTTTATTGGCCAGTGGTCCGGCAACAACGTTGTGTCCTACTTCTTTGTAAGTCTACCTAAATTTTTCCCACTGCTGCTTATCAGATCGAAGGAGGCTAATACGAACTGATGTAAAACAGCCGGCGATGGTCAAGAGCGCAGGCATTACCAGCACAAACACGCAGCTACTTCTCAACGCCATCAACCCCATCATGTCCTTCTTCGCGGCCCTCTTTGGCAGCGCCATCTTGGATAAGTTCGGCCGCCGAGTGATGATGATGTCGGCTTTGGCTTTCTGCAATGGTTGCTTTATCCTCCTCACTGCCTTCACCGCCCAGAGCGACGCGCATACGGGTTTGGCCTACGGTGTTATCGTTTCAATCTACCTATATGCCATCGGCTTCTCCGTGGGCATGAACCCATGCCAAACACTCTACGCTACTGAGTGCCTCGAGAACCGCACCCGAGCCAAGGGCACCTCGCTCAAGTTCCTTTCCGTAAACATTGCCATGATTATCAACACGTATGGCATTGCTGTGGGCATTGACGAGATCGGCTGGAAGCTGTACCTGGTCTATGATGTCTGGATTGCTCTCGAGATTGCGCTTATGTACTTTACTTTCCCCGAGACAGCTAACAAGACGCTGGAGGAGTTGTCTAGCATTTTCAACGCTAAGAACCCGCGCAAAGAGAGCATGAAGAAGGTCGAGGTGCAGGTCTTTGATGATGGCCAGATGGCAGAGCTGGAGAAGTCGTGAGCGTAGGATAGATAACCAGTGCTACTCAGCAGTGCAATAAGACGTAGAGGAGAGGTGGGGGCGGGGTAAAGGGGGGTTAGGCGAGGAACTGATGTAAAGGGTAACAGAAGATCAGGTTCCTGTATGCCTAATTCATGCCATGCAATAGTGGACATACCTCTATAGTCTCCACAGCCCGTCTGAAATCTTCTTAAGAAAAATATGATACATAGTAAACGATTTCTACTCCTTGCTGAGCTAATTAGTGCTCCGTGTAACCCCCACGCGCGATGGCTCATATCTTATTATAGCCTTGATCCTGGCCACAAAGGAGGTGCCCAGTATGTTAGCACTGCTCTAGCGTCTACTAATGCATCAGGGGACCTACCCCAGTAACAAAGCTTACTCCGGACTTCGGAACCCATTCCAAACACTGACTGTGGACGTGTGGCGGGTCTTTCCAAGTAGGATCCCACAACAGTACAGGCGCGCCAATGGATAATTCCCACGGGGCTGCAGTGAATAATCCAAGCATTTCTTTATAAGAGGTGCATATTCACATCTTAATACAGCAAAAGCCATTTGCTAAGTCGTGATATTCCACCGCCCGAACCCGAAGCAATACAAGGTTGATCTATCACCTAATCAAACCCGCCACGTGAGTCAGGAGGCAATAGAGTCACAATGACCAGCTTCACGAAGGTCTCAGATGAGGAGAGGCCAGTGATTTCAGTTGATGCGCTGCACACAATAGCCCGCATTGAGGACAATACCTATGGAGGTTTTACTGAGTATGTCAAACAATCCCGGCGAACAGGTTGAGCAGGACACTGCTAATCCGGTATGCGCGCTTAGACACATGGGCCGCTGTATTTACGGCGGCATCTACGACCCGGGAAACCCCCTCTCTGATGAGAACGGCTTCAGGAAGGACGTTATTGAAGCTATCAAGGAGTTGAACGCGCCTGTAATGCGATACCCTGGCGGAAACTTTGTCGCCACATACCATTGGCTTGACGGCGTTGGACCAAAAGACAAGCGCCCGACGAGACCGGAGTTAGCCTGGAATGGCATCGAAAGCAATCAGTTTGGCACCGATGAGTTTCTTCAGTGGTGTGAACTTGTTGGAACTGAACCATACTTTGCTCTCAATTTCGGGACAGGTCAGATGCCCTCATTGAACGACTTCCCTTTTTACACTTTCGCGGATGCTGACGGCAGGATTGACAGGCACACTTGACGAAGGTATGTGTTAATTATATGCATTAACCAGGGAGTATCAGAATGCTAATGGCCCATCTCGTCTAGCTTTGGGATGGCTCGAGTATTGCAACTCCTCGGCTAATACGTACTATGCGAACCTTAGGCGCCAAAATGGTCGGGAGAAACCATACAATGTATCATATCTCTCTCACCTGTTCAGTAATATTGAAAGCAGCTAACAAAAGAAAGGTCAAATATTGGGCCTTGGGCAACGAGATGTGGGGTGCCTGGCAGGTCGGTCAGATGAAGAAGGAGGCATATGCTGAACAGGCATACCAGTGGGCAAAGGCGCTCAAGCTTCTTGATCCATCCATTGTCCTGATACTCTGTGGAGACAGAGGCTACACGAGCTGGGACTCGTATGTAATTAAGGAGTGTATTCGTACCGATACCCATGCCCTGGGCGGGAGCACCACCCAGGCTCTCATCGACATGCACAGCATACACATATATACCGCATCGGAAAACCATCTGAAGAATGTAACAGGTAAGACAGATCTATTTATTTCACTGGCAAGAAGGCTGGGTTGGCGTACCGGATAGTATTTGCTAATCTTAAGAACCAGCCCCACGCTCAGCCGAGAGAGCTATCAAGGTCAGCGTCAGCTTGATCGACCTCGCCCGTATCGAGAACAAGGTCCCGTCCACCGTCCCGCGCCAGAAGATCTGCTTCGACGAGTGGAACGTCTGGGACCCGAACCGCGCGCCAGGCAACGACGGTGCCGAGGAGGCATATACCCTGTCCGACGCTCTCGGCGTTGCGGCCTGGCTGAACGTCTTTATCCGCCAGGCGGAGCACATCGGCATGGCCAACATAGCGCAGTCTGTGAACGTCATATCCCCCTTGATGACAACTAAGGATGGCATCGAGAAGCAACCGACTTGGTGGCCCTTGCTACTTTTCAGCAAATACATGAGAGGCCAGAGTCTGGCAGTGAACGTTCGATCCGGGCAGTACGAGGGGCCGACGAGGCCCGAGTGGATCCGCGGTACCATCGAAACGCCTTGGTTAGACGTCAGTGCCGCTCTTGGGGATGATGGGATGGTAAACCTTGCGGTGGTGAATATTCGGGAGGATAAAGCAATGCAGACGCAGCTGAAGGGCATCGCAGCCGGGGCCCAGGTTGAGGTGCACATGGTTTCGGGCAAAGAAGTGAAGGGAAGAGATGTAAGCGTGACGAAGTCGGAGATCTCCTGGCCTGATAGCCACATTTACGAGTTTCCAGCTGCTTCATTTACGCTTTTGCGTTTCAAGCCCACCTAGAACTCATGAGTGCAACCAACGCATCGCAATCGTCATCTAACCATGATAATCTCAGCAAAGGCCCAAGATACAGAAAAGTACCCTGGAAACGTTCATACTCTACGTTAAATAAATAGAAAGCTTAGACATAAAAGGAATAGAGTAGAGTGACCACTTCAGAAGTGCTACAAAGTGCACAGCGCATAGCCCATATAGACAGAGTAAAGTGTGTCTCAAGCCAGCGCCATTTCGAGGGAAACTAGAGTTGGGAACGAGAAACTAAGGATCGCGACACAAACTCGAGGTTGTTGCTTGGTTGAGGAAAAATCAGCAATAAGTAGTAAAATTTACGAAGCTGGTTCTATCCTATATAAGTTGTTATGTCTTACCAACTCAGCACATACGACCATACCTAGTGGAAAATACGGGGTCCCGTCCGCTCCCCCAGAGTCAAGCCACTAAGGGGTGGATTAGTAGTTGGGTCGGTGACGACCAGCGAATACCCGCTGTTGTATGTTTTTTTGTTGAATTTTTTTTTATTTTGTGAAATACCCCTGTTCTCGTGAGGACCTGGATCCTTGCCCCGGGGAGATTTGGGTGGTGCTGAGATGTTGATGCTACCCTATAACCATGTTACAGCCGTGTTTTTCTTGTGCCATAACTGTTCGTTGAATCAAAAGCAACAAAAACATATTATGCAATATTTTGATTATTTTTATTTTTTACTTTGGCCTTTTATTAATCTCCTCAAGGCTCAAATTTTGATACTACATGGATTAATAAAGATGTGACTATTGATTAACAGTTGATGATGAAATCGTTCCCAGGCGTAATTGCAAATGATGTTTTGTTAAAAGCAAAACTCAATCAAGGCTCTTCTTGTTTAATGTTCATGACCTTGCCAATCTTACTTAACCCTGATGCATGCTCTACATCTTTCCTAAGAGATCATTACAGTGATTCCTCTAACCAGCATCAGGTACACGACACTTACCCTGAGACATGTGCGAAGTAATACAAACAGTCCCGGAGCAGTGGTCCAGCATGGCTGTCGAAGGTGGAATTCTTCCTTTACTAACATGCGGAATTCAATAAGATTCGAGACTCTGATTGTCTAACTCCATGGAACGACCACCGGCCCTTCTCGCCTCACCACCCGGTCGCAGCTGATTGTCGTCCATTAGACACGCGGCGGCTTATCAGAATGTCTTACTTATTTTCCGTCTACGAGCTGCATGTCTGCAAGCGACGACCTGGCAACGAGCCGCGCTAACGTTAAAATAGGCTTTTCCAGAGTGCTGATCTACGTATGTCTCGGAAAAGATGCACACCGAGCCTCATTTCCCGTTATCATACCTTGTGTTTGCGCAGATTTGGATTGGTGGGCTGGTATGGCCAAGAAATCATGAATAAACAACAGAGACAGAAATGGGCTCGCACATAGATACCCTCCTTTACGAAAACGTTGTCGTATGTTACGAGGGCTGACGATACAACAGTTCGCGGCTGTGTATCTCCCTTTTTTCGCGTAGACAGGTATGGCGATGGGCCTTCTTATCTTATTCGGTCGTACTCTGCAGCGTATAACACGACTGACTCGGCGAAGGCCCAAAATTGCATTGCGCCGGAGGAGAAAGCTGCACAATATCGGAGGGTCTGGTGCAGTGCAGTGGTGGTCAGCACACTATCGTAGGTAAATTCGATATGGTATTGGCCGAGCAATTCGATCGTGACCTATCGCGTGTAAGAGAATAAGGTTAAGGTTGACTGGCAGCCACTACACCGTAACCCATCTCCTAGACTAGAATCAGCAGCCATCAGCATTTCTCAAAGGCGTTCAAAGTTTCCTATTACCCCAGATCAAGACCGCGTGCCAAGCGTGAGCATTCCAATTCTCTGCCTACTTTAATTTTCTCATTTCTTATTAGTCGAAGTGTTGTCCGTCGCCCCGAGCTGACGGACGCGGTTGAGGGAGGAACGGGTCATCTGAGCTGAACGAGTAAACTTTACCCTTCGCTTTACCGCTCGCAACACGAGCAATGAACCAGGCAGACAACAATTGAGAGTTAAAGATGGCTTAGGTGGATACTCCTCGTCTTTTGTCACTTGTCAATTCGGTCTTTCGCTCCAGAGCTAGCTGGCCGTTCCCCTTTCTGCCTGCTGTCTCCTCTCGCTCTCCACTACACTACAGGGCGCATTGCTGCTGCCTGTGGTGGTTCTGAATCCACATTTACTATCGGTTACGAGCAACCGAAAAGTAAAGCCAAGCTATATTGCAAAGAACTAGGAAGAGGTCAAAGCTTTTCGATGGGCTTATAATCCAGTTTTATTTTTGTCGCGGCAGCGCCGGTAGTTTAAGCGTGCAGGCACCAATATTCTAATCGTGATGCTTAATTTTTTTTTTGTTCTGCCGGTTTTCTAGAAGGTTTTCTTATGCAGACGCTTGGGGCACCTCATCGTGCGGCATGCTTCTGCCTTCAAAGTCATCCAAGCGTAGATGCCCAATGAGAGTTTTTTTTTCCCTCTGTCTTATTCTTTGGTCGAGACCCTGTGTCCGTTCTACCTGGAGACTGGAGCCATGCTTATGGCAGCCCTGGACGAAAGGGTCATCCTGGCGTCAGTGCCGTAGCTAAATTTTTGGGTCGGTGAGGTGATGGCAGTGGCGTCGGCTGGGGTCTCTTGGCATACGCGCATCGAGTGATTGAGGACCCCGAGGCACACGACAGAATACTCGAATGATCATGAGCCTTGTAAGCTGTCATGTCATGGATGAACGTAGCAAGGACACATCCAGGGCCTTTACCCCACAAAGCACAGCGCAACACAGTATACCTGGACCAAGGCATATAGAATGACAGAAGTCTAAAAGTCTGGTCCCGGGGTAGGCCTCTCATCGTCCGTATGGGGGAGGAAATCAACGGGGTCACGATGACCTGAAACACGACTGATCCATCATCTCATTATGGTGTGTCTGCTTCCCGGGTATCTGGAAAAAACGCCACACCTAATATTATGACGGTGTGTAAGAGAACCACGTTTGAATCCTCCCCAGGTTTACGTCCTTTACACCAGTCTCACCAGCACCCTAAACCGGGATGTGGCTGACAAGTAGCGCTGCTTGAAAACTCCGGATTTGATTCCACCACGTTCAAGTCCGGGGGGGTTAGGGAATGCCTGGATGCACGCTGATCCATCCGCCATGCTGCGTCTGTAGATTTGTTTCAAGAAAGCACCAGTAATAGTCTAATTGTTGTCAGCGACAGCCTTTTTCTGTCGATCTCTGGGAGAAGACAGCGTCTAATGACGGGATGACCGAAGGTTGGCTTTAGCTTGATGTGGCCTTTGTTAGGGCGTCCGAGCGCTGCAGCGATGTACGTCTACTGTTGCCTGTCTAGGCGGCCAGGGTGTTTCGAGAATAATTCCAGGAGCCTTCCACGATGGCAAGTTGATAATTTTGTGCTGGTATACTTGGAAGTTTATGCTGAGGCTCATGCAGAGGTAGAGAGGCCTCACCATCTACGGCCTTGCCGTGTAGCCTACTCGTACATGTATGCAGGTCGAACTACGCCGTCTTGATGCTGGACTTTTCGGAGGCGTAAGATGCTACAGCACTACAAAGTCGTGATGTTGATGTAAGTGGCATGGTTATCGAGCGCAATGATGCCTAAAAACTATGCAGAATGATCGATTTTTTCCAAGTCCGATGTTGTACCATCTTTTCCTACGTGTACGTGCGCAACCACGCGAGCGTCTGATCGTGCCCACAACATCTTTTGCCTCCTATCCAGCTACACCAATTGTGCCCATGGGGAAGACATGCGATTGTGGTGTTTTCTTTCCCGATCGCTTTCGTGCGATTGTCCCCAATCCCCAGACATCCATAGACAGGCCTCGTGTCACCGGAAGGAGGGGATATGATACCATCATGTCGCCACCAACGACCGACCACATGGAGTGAAACTGGAGAACTACGAGTATGATGGCATGTGGGGCATGGTGGCTTGCCCACGATGAGAATCCATACTGTACGAGGCTCGGCCTGCAGAAACTGTCCTTTGTCTTGCAGCATCGCATGAACGGGGATGCGCGAGCCTAGCAAAGAACTGTTGTACTGTAGCGCACTCGTGAGCCTTGCCAGATCACAGCGTGACAACGCGGATTACTGGCGGGATTGAGGCCGGGGTGGTCCCCCCGGGTTCTTTGTTTCAGATACCCTTCAGCAACTTTTGACGTTACCAGTGCAAACAACGATCCTCAACGCTGCACTTTTCTGTACGAGGAACAAAAGTACAATCCATAGTATTCTGATACTGTTTAGAAGCTATTTGGTGGTCATTCTATGTGATCAGCGCCCACGCTGACCACGACGGAACTATTGGAGAGCCTGTCACGGTGACTCTGCGAGTACAAATGTCGTGCAACTTGAATAAATTGAGCATGATTGGAACAGATGTGGAGAGAAATGGTCAACTCGTCCAATGAGGCGGTCGTCGTGATCGCCGTACGTCATCCCTGATGTGAAGAAGTGCAAGATGCGGGATCGAAGGCAGGAAATTTTAAGGCGATTTGCCAAGACCCTAAGGGCCAAGGGGATGACGCCGCTGGAGGCCGGCAGGAAGCAACCCACCGGGAACAGAAGCAGAGTGGACAGGGGTGGTTTGCATGTGTGCAATGTGCACAGAGTAGCACTGTACTCGTAGAGCCAGCGTCTCGAGGGTAGGTACGTACCAGTTAGTTGAAAGGTGCTAATTAAGTGTTAGCCGTCCATTCAGTGAGTGCGAGTGCATGGGTTCAGAGATGAATTGTGGGATGAAAGGAATCTCCAGCACAAGCGCATTGAGACACGGCACAGAGTAAATCAACCGTGCATCGCACTAATTAAAAGAAAGTAAGGTCTGTAAGAAAGAAAAGAGGAATTGAATTAAGCTTAATGAGAAGCACCTGAGCAAGTTGAACCTTCGTAGCCGCTCCCCCGCTATTTTCCTACCCTCCCTTCCTCCCTACCATTCACCCTCGCGATCGCTCTCTCGTAAAAGCCCTCGTAAAAGCAAAAAGTAGATACGCCGTAGAAAAATCTCCGGCGGGGTTAACGTTCTGTGCCGCCTGGCGCTGAAGAGTAACGCTGCCAACGCTTGGCGTTTTTCTTGTCTCTTGTGCAGATGCTTCCACACCAACTGCGCGCGGCTCGTGACGTCGTTGGCGGGGCGCCTGCACTTTGCCAAAAACCTTAATTCGCTATGCCGACCGGCAATTGGCACATCACGACAACAGATTACTAGATTGGGACGCCCACATTCATACTGTATTACTTTATTTTTGTCTACCTTACGAGTAGCCTTCTTACACCTTCAAGGGTAATTTTAAGTATGCCTGCGCAAAAAACCCTGAAAAGTCTTACGCACAGCAGGAATAATTACCGTCGCAAGGATTGATCGTGGATAGTTAATCTCCAGCGCGTGTTCTATTTTGCAACATAAATGCCCAAACCAGAATTTTTGCTTGGGAGGGCGGCCGTGCGCAAACGGTGGGCCTAAGGTCTTCGAGCTGTGGAAGAAAAAAAGGTGCAGAAAAAAAAAAAAAGTTGCGACGGGAGCCGCGCTGTCTCTCTCATTAGCCTAGGTGGATCGGACATGCAGTGGTCGATCACAACGTGGGAGGGCATCCCATCCCTTCCCAAGGTTCCCACCCTGGCTGGCCCCGGTGCACCACGGACTGTCCGAGACGACCATTCAGAGAATGCGCTGCAGGCTCTCGTTGGCTGCCATGGCAGACGGCTAGACGCACTACTGAGCAGGCATCAACATTTTGGCAGCAGAGCATGTGGGCACCATAGAAAATGGGGACTCGGGAGGGCCCTGCAACGTCGTTGGGATTGCAAATTGTGTAATGCATCTTGTCTCGTCGTTTGTTAACAGCGCCTAGGTTGTTAGTAGGGTCCCCTGAGTCCCAACACCAGCATACAGCTCCTTTAGCATGCTTCATTCCTCCTGGTGCTTAGTCTCAGCACTGTTGGATCAATAACATCAATACTCTATTTTTGAGCCTGTCTAGTTGCAGCGCCTACGCTAGGAAACATGCTCACGATACCACATGCCGTACTCGTCCCTGGTGATCTTCTCAGTTAATGAGAGTACCCAGGACCCTGGTTGATCCCTCAAAGACGTGAAGCACAAGAAACATGTACGCTAGTCGTATAAGCTTGTTTGCCCTGTAATACTCGTACCAGACTAAGAGAGAGAGAGCGCCCATCACCCGTAGGATGCCGCACATAATGACCTTGCACAACGTCATAATTCTCATGGGGAGCCACAATGCACCTATGCAGATGTGTGGCTGCAGGTTGGTGGCCTCCATTGTTGTTAGTGTTGGCAATGGCAAGAGGATAGAAGAGCTATACGAGTATGACCACCAGCCTACGGTCGGGAAAGCCGTACTGGAGTGAGGTATTACTGGTAAGAGGCGAGGCAAAACTACTAACGTCTAATTCTGCAAGTAATTAGGTAGCGACGTAGAAGCGGCCCAGGTGCAGTAACAAATCTCGTCGCAGAGGCCAATACTGTAGTCTCGATAAGGCGAGGATGGACGAAAAAACGACTGCCTGGCAGCACAAAGATGGATCGTGAGCACAGTGCGACGCATGTGGCCGTCGATGTCATCGAGCAAGAGCCTCCTACTAGTGGGAAAGTGCGAGGAGTGGAATGTACCTGGGTACCTCCTACCGTGACCGTCAGCTTCAACTGCACTTGATTGCTGATTGAACTTGAAGTTGCTGTTCCTGTGGGGCTTCCGAAAAGCGGGAGCTCCCTTCCTCTTTCTTTCGCACCCATTATCACCATAATACGGCAGAGCAAGAGGGTATCAACAGTTGGGAAAAGATACCTTAGCTCTTGCCTCGCAGACTGACAACAAGCATCAGCAGGCAGTCGCAACCAGGCCAGTGTCCAGGGCTCTTTCCCATACATGGTGTGCATGGGTGGCCCCCGGCAGGTGCGATGGAGTACGTACTACTTACTTGTATAATGTATTGGAGGGAGGGAAGGAGGGGACAGGGGTGTCAGTTGCCTCTTGGCATCCTTGCTTGGCATCAGCCATGGGGGTTATGGTCCATTTTTGCAAACCTTCCAGGATCCAGCGCCATCAAACATCCGCTCGCGTTTATTCGCCTCAGAAATGAACCTGGTTCTCCCAGACGAAATGGATGGGATGAGCACGGTCCACTTCTCCACGCTCCGCGATTCCCCAGCTCAAGAGACATTCGACTCAAGCTAAATCGTTCCTCCCGCCAGCTTGACTGAGACACACACGCATTTGCTCAACACCTATATCTGGAGCCATTCCCACCCTCCATTCACTCGTCTCTTTTTCCTTCCTTTCCTTTGACATCGACATCACCATCGACTTCGTCTCCGGTTGTGCTTTCTTCCACACCGTAATCTGGTCCGGAACCGTTTCTTCGGGTAGACAATTCCAGTCAAGCCCTCAACTGCCCCCCTCACCAAGGATTTGAGACTGGCTCTCAGCCTTTAATAAATAAATAAACTACACCAACCGCTACATTCTTTTTGCAGCTCAACCAAACAAACAAGATGCCTCCCCCGCGTCCCGAAGTCGAGGCCGATGCCGCCTCCGAGGAGCGCCGTGCTTCGGCCGCTGGTCGTCGCAAGAGCTCCGTCCTCAGCCAGCGCCGTGCCTCCACCGCGGCCCTGCTCAAGAACCCCTTGGCTGGCATGACCACTGAGGAGATTCTCGCCGATGTCGACACCTTCTGCGAGGAGCACAATCTCAGTGAGCAGAAAGAGCACTTCCGCAAGGGTGCTTTGCTAGCCCAGGTCGCCAACACCCCCGGCGCCTATGAGCAGATCGATTCCATCACTGAGGAAGAGAAGGTCATCCTCCGCAAGGAGGAGACCAACAAGTGGGACCAGCCCTTCGCTCTCTACTTCCTTTGCACCCTCTGCGCCGGCTCTGCTATTGTCCAGGGCATGGACCAGACCGCCGTCAACGGTGCCCAGACTTTCTACTACCGAACCTTCGATATTGAGGACCAGCCCAACATGCAGGGTCTCCTCAACGGTGCCCCTTACCTCTGCTCCGCTCTCTTGGGTTGCTGGACAAACCCCATCCTGAACAAGATTGGCGGCCGTCGCTTCACCATCTTCATCTCCTGCTTCGTCTCTGTTGTCACTGGTTTCTGGATGGCTGCTGCCGACTCCCTCGTCAACCTCCTCATCGCTCGTTTCGCCCTTGGTCTGGCCGTCGGTGCCAAGTCCTCCACCACCCCCGTCTACTCCGCTGAATGTACCCCCAAGAACATTCGTGGTGCCCTCACCATGATGTGGCAGATGTGGACTGCTTTCGGTATCTGCTTGGGCTTCGTCGCCTCAGTTGCTTTCATGAACTGCGATTTCCTCGGTGTGGACACCCAGTGGCGATGGATGCTGGGCTCTACCTCCATCCCTCCTCTGGTCGTCATGATTCAGGTCTACTTCTGCCCCGAGTCTCCTCGCTGGTACATGGAAAAGGGCAAATTCGACAAGGCCTACACTGCCATCAACCGCCTTCGCCGTCTCCCGCTCCAGGCTACCCGTGACATGTACTACGCCTGGAAGCTTCTTGAGGTCGAGCAGGCCAACAAGGACGGTCACAAGTGGACTGAGTTCTTCACTGTCCGCCGTAACCGCCGCGCTGCCCAGAGTGCCTGGTTCACTATGGTAAGTTACCAGACTCGAGTTGATTTACAATTGTTCTCATGCTAACATTTCCCCTCTAGTTCATGCAGCAGTTCTGCGGTGTCAACGTTATTGCCTACTACTCCACTCAGATGTTCTTGGATGCTGGTTTCGAGCGTCCCCAGGCCCTTCTTGCCTCCATGGGTGGTGGTCTGATCAACTGGCTCTTCGCCATCCCTGCCATCTACACCATTGACACATTCGGCCGCCGTAACTTGCTCCTGGTTACCTTCCCCATCATGTCTCTCTGGTTGTTCTTCACCGGATTCTCTTTCCTCATCGATGGTGGTGCGGATGGCTCCGAGACTCGTCTGGCTTGTGTCACCCTTGGCATGTACATGTTCATGGTTACCTACTCGCCTGGTGAGGGTCCCGTGCCCTTCACGTACTCTGCTGAGGCCTTCCCTCTTCACTTCCGTGACATTGGTATGTCGGCTTCTACCGCCATCACCTGGGGTTTCAACTTCATCATCTCCTTCTCTTGGCCCAGCATCCAGAAGGCCTTCGGCAACACCGGTGGCTTCTGCTGGTACGCTGCCTGGAACATCTTCGGCTGGATCTTCGCCTACTTCCTCCTGCCCGAGACCAAGGGCCTCACCCTTGAGGAGTTGGACAATGTCTTCAGCGTTACCAACCGTGCCCACTCTGGATACTACGCCAAGAAGCTCCCCTGGTACCTCAACAAGTACATCCTCCGCCGCGATGTCGAGCCTTTCCCTCCTCTGTACGCCTTCGACCAAGAGGGTCCCGCCGCCAGCAGCAAGGAGACCGCCGCTGTCCACCACAGCGAGGGCCCCTTCAGCTCTGGCTCTGACACGGAGAAGGCTGTTGAGAAGAACTAAGCGCATCCGTGGTTGTTGATGGGAAGATGATTTGCATATACCCTGTTGTTGGCATTTTATGAGAATGAGAAGCTTCCGATCGCATGAGCATTGATGATCGGAGAGAGATGACTGGAGAGAAAGACACGTGGCTGTTTGAATATTTTTTTACTATTTTCTTATATCTGTAGACAAGATTCATTTACATCGAGCATATAGACAAATAATCTATTATTAGACAAATTCTTGCATCCATTATTTGCCAACACAATGTGGTTCTTTACAAAGCACGAACTCAGGAACCATGCACGGCGTATCGTACATGGCTCTCAGGTCTACCGATTCTTGTCACTTCAAAGCTAGTACGCAATTCGTAATGTGCCAGAATAGACAGGCCTTTGGCACGCAATGTTCACTCGAAGTCTCCCATTTCAATATCAAAAGATACTATTCGGACATTGCGAGCCCGATGGGAAGACTTATGTAACATCAAAATACTGGATGAGAAAGCTTTCGACGCTCGAGATAACGTCCGCCTGTGGTGTTGCAACCTAGAGAGAACTCTTATTAGGGTTAGTCCAAAGATACCTGCACAGTAACCCATGACATTCAAACAAAGGTGGCCATCACGCACGAGTACGTGGAGGAGCTGGTTCGATGCCCTGCACAGCGATGCGCGCTGACTTGGCTGAGACTGCGTCTGTTGTCTTATGATACCTACGTGTAGGGTAGACGATCGTGCCTGACCAATGTCCTCGTCTCCTCGACTGTACGAGTAAGTAGTAGGTGCCAGCGGGATACCCTTGTTGGAGCTACGCCCATGCAGATCTTATCAAGTCGAGCGAGATAAGCCCCAGTCCTACTTTTTCTGCTCTCGAAACCTCGTTATCAAGTAGTGCGACATCAAGTCCTGCCTTGGAATCTATCACACAACGTTAGCACCTTACAGTAAATAGATGCGGAATTTAACTGTCGATAGGTGCTATGCAAGCATTCATAATTTCATACTCATGGCAATAGGCTACGATGCCTCGGGTGTCCGGTACTCAGACGTTAGAGCCCTCTTTGTCATGTTGTTACTTACTTTTCCATACAGAGACCTCAATGTTTTATACAGTAACTTGCGACATTCACAGCGACATCACGGTCAAAGCCCCTCTTCTGTCGCTATCCTCAAGAGTAAAGTGGGGAGTGCGTAAGAGATGTTTGGTGCGAGGCATTCCATAAGAGACTCGGCACTTGATACGACTCAAAGGTCAATGCCCGCTTGGCTGACGAATAAGTCAAGGGAGAGAGCGGGCGGAGCGTATACCCATGCCGCCTATCCAATGGAAGAGTGGCTGGTAAAGCATGTGGATGTCGGTATATAAGCACGGGGTTATACCCTCAAGGACGTGGGGGGACGGGCGTGGTCCGGGGGGCCGGGTTGCGGACCCTTATAAGATATCGGGAGAAGATGCTGAAACCGATGCGATTCGTGAACGTGTACTCGGCGTAACGGACGAGTGATTTCAAGTAGTTTGGTGCTGTGATGTTTGCTTTTGTCTTTTTGTTTGGGGGAGAGGCTGATGTGCGATGTTAGTGCTTGGCGTCTTGTGTGCGATTTGAGGCCAAGAGATGAGTTGGACGGTATGGAATTCGAAGTTTTCTGTGTTGGGCCTGCGCGTTCACCATACCTGTGGTATACACTACACATATCTCAGATGTTTATCGAGTTACGTAAAAAATTGACAATGTTCTTTACTTCCTCACGAGCACTGGAACAGTGGTGGCGGTAGGCAAAGAAGCTCATCCAACTTCGTGGATCTACTCGTGTTGATTTTTTTCTGAAGAAAACGGCAAACTCGATCCGGTGTTCGAGGATGGGCTTGGCAGCAATATATGTAGAGGGCGCAGCATGCCTCCGGCCTCTTGACGTTGCGTCCGTCATTCGTTCCCTGTTCTTGTTGGCACTACTTACTCGTAATAATTCCCCAAATAGAGACTAGAGCGAGCTTTTGGCCTCGGGCCGTAAGGAGACAAAAAAGCAAGGCGACCAACTCCGCATAGTTAAAACCCAAGCTTAAAAATAAAGCTAGCGGGCCGGGCGTAAGAGAAGGTCGCAACGAAAAGAATAGACTTTTGCGGATAACCTGCTCCGAAGAGTCAGGAGGAGCATGAACGACGCTAAAATAATAACCCAAAACAGGACGTAGATGTCAGGGCTTCACCATGGCGTCGGTCCGCAGGGTCGGCCCAAGCCGGGGGCCGCGCGCGGGCGACATATTTAGACATTGGAACAAGAGAGAAAAGACGTAAACGCCCGTTTGTTCTCTTGGCATACGTCTATTTGTCTAGCGAATCGGGCTGCCGTAACAGCCGGATGGGAGAAAGAGCTGGGGGGGAGGGGGGATATCTTTGGGTAGTGCTGTCGCGGGTGGTTGTCCGCGGTTGCTGAAACTTGAGCGATGCCCCGGTGAAGAGGCTCATACCCATCTACCAGACTAAAATGTGTAAACAGCTATTGGGTAAGTTAGAGTATGAGAGTGCTTACTGAATTAACGAACCCCCATTTTGGGCTGTAGAGTCCTGAAACCTGCGACTTGCATCAGGGCCCAGCAGGGGTGTCGAGGGGGCGGCCTGTTCTTACAAGAGATGTCTCACCACCGCCAACCTGCTGCGCTCGCTGATGCCCTCTCTCTTATCAGCGCACACAGTTGCCGCCCCAGCAAACAAGGTTGCAAGCAAAAAGAAGAAATAGTCTGCAATCGAAAACCCGTGCAAGGGTCTTTAAGGGAAACTTGGGACAAGATCTAATAATAAATTTCCCTTGGCGATGGTGCCGATCAAAGCTGCACAAAAGAGTGAATGTCCCCCCCGATTCTCGCGACGCCAAGTTTTTTTTCCCTTTGTGTTCGGCCAGTCCGCTTCACCACCTAAACACGATCTTATACTAACGCCCACAATCCGAAAGGGCAGGACCCGGGGATTTTTTGTTTTCGATTCATTGTCGATTGCTTTACAACCCTGGAGGTGGCATCGATTTAATCCTTTTTTATTTTTCGTTAGTTATTTGAGGAGGGAAAAAACAAGAAAAAATATAAAAAAAAACTGTCGTCGACCGTGTACTCCGATATGGAAACCAGCATTCGTCGGAGAGTCCCGAGGGGGTACGTTATTTCACCTATCAACAACATTCACAAAGGAAACTAATGAGAAAATAGAGAGAGGCTGTCCAGTCGCCTGACCGCACGGCGATCCAAACTCCAGCTCCGGCAGCAGGCCAACGGCGCCGGTGCCGATTCTGATTCCGGGGGTGAGTCGTCGGATTCAGATGCTGACGGGGAGAGCGATGACGAGGAGGAGGAAGAGAATGGCATCGTCGCCGAGGCCAATGAAGGGAACGGAGGCGCCGGCATTGCCGATCCTACAAGCCTGGATTTCTCAAATGGCTTTGTGACTATCAACCCAGCCGATCCCGTGCCCGAGCCGACAGACGAGCCTTCACGGTCAGGGCCGCAAGTACCTATCAGCGAACCCACGGCTACTGCGACTGGCGGCGGTAATGGGGGAGGAAATGAGGATGACGACGACGACGAGGACGGGGCAGCAGCAGTGCCGGAGTCAACACAAAACCAACCCAACCCCGATCCTACCACACTCTCTACCATCATCTCCTCGCAAATCTCCGAAACCGCCTCAGAACCGACAGAAGCTCCCGAAACAGACGAGCCATCATCGACAGACGCACTGCGCGAGCAAGAAAACACAGCTGCGTCCACAGCGACAGACTCTAATGAATCTGGCAGCCCTTCAGGGACGTTCGACCCTGAGAGCGAACTCACCGACGCTGGAACCAGTACCGGAGGCGACGAGCCTGACAGAGCCAAAGATGTCGGTATTATCATTGGTACTCTTGGTATGTTTAAACCCTACTTTGCAAACCTTTGGTTCGATAACAGTAGTACTTACTTTTATGTTGTTAGCTCTCGCTGCGTTTTTAGTTTTGGGAGCCATGTTCCTGTACAAGTGGCGCAAGAGGAGGCAGAAGGACCGCGACCTGACAGAACTACCTATCGGCAAGCCTCAAGGCTCAGACGACGGCTCAAGCACAGGAGAACGCAACATGTGGACCATGTTCACATCTTCCAAATTCTTCGGCAGTGGTGGTAACGGTCAACAGCAAGACCAAGAGCCGCAGCCTCAAATGAGCCACTACGAGCAAGACAAGGAAGCCGCAAACACAACATGGCCCGTTGCAGACTCTGCCATCTCACCGCGATTCCCACCGAACACGTACAACAACGGACAGCACAACTCGTACCAAGAGGCGTATCAGTCGTATTACCCGAGTCAAGGGGACAACGGCCAGCTACAGCCAAACGATGCGTACCGGTCGTATTATCCGAATGACGGGAATAATGTGCAGTTGCCGAACGATGCGTATCAATCATACTATCCCAACCAGCAGCAACCGCCGGAGACGGGACAATTGGGGCAGCTACCGAGTAGTGCGTACCGGGATCCTTATCGGTGATCATTAGGGTCACAATTACATTCACTTCACGATTCCCGCGGGACAGAATGATTCCCGTTTTCAATATGTAGTAATGATGTTAGAATATCATTCGAAAACAATTAGAATTCATTCATTCATTTCGATCCTTTGTGAAGCTGGCGGAGGGTTGCATCTGAGCGCAGTGACGCCACTGTACAGCCTTTGGCCTTTCTACTGGATAGAGATAAGTTCGCTTTTTGACGTAGAGCTACTTACCAAAGAGAGAAGTGAATGCTACCTTGTGTCTCGCGTTGCTTCGCACCAGAGTCGGAGGCAAATGCGGGTCAATCCTGCTCTCCGTGGCGAGCACTCAGCACAGCGCCCACTGTAGGGTAGCATTACGGAAAAAGTGTTATTCCTTCCACAGAGCACCAATGGGGCGCTTGCACAGACAAGGTGTCGTGTTCCCAGAAAGTCCATAGCTCAAGTCGATCTTCAAGTGTTCCAACACTCGACGTTTCGCAACTCCAAGCTTCCTCCTCACTGCATCGCCTCACAGCTTATCTCACGGCGCCAACCGAGACGAGGCCACAGATACGCGCGAGAGCAAGCAGAAATCATGGTATGACCTCAGCATTGGCTAGCTCCAGCGCGACGGAACGAGTAAACCCTTGCTGACCTTGGCGCTTCATTCTCACAGTCGGCGATTTTCAATTTTGAGGCGCTCATTTTTGTACTCCTTCTCGCCATTTGCACCTCCACCTACGTCCACCAGATCTTCCCCAGGATTCTTGATAACAACAAGAATGGGTATGCTAAACTCTAGAGGCCGGGAGGGCTCACCCCACTTTACTGATTAAGTTTCATATGCTCATTGCTCACTCTGATAGGTCTCTCGGTATCATATGGAAGTTTGCACGGATAGGTGAGCGGCTGAGTCCGTACATCAGCTTGGCGTGCGTATTCATGGCTGTCCGCTTCATGCTGTAAGGTCTTTGCACGGACGGCACTTGGTGGAACTGACAGATGGGGTCACGCACGGGTGGTTTTGGGCTCGGTTACTTACCTCCGACTGGGCAAGGGTATGACCCCCGCGCGGCTGTATCATCTATTTTGAGAATGATTTGGAGCTAACAACGTGCAGGTGTCATTGGTTTTGGAGTTACCACGGTATAGATGGTTATTTTGCTGAGCACTTGGAATACATACACCTTGAATTACGACAGTCGCTTTGTGGTTTGTCGTGATTACCTTGCTCATGAGTATGGATAATGGTGCACCGTTGTGACTCCTTGTGAGGGTCGACGTGACGACGTGACAACCGCGGCTTGGCATCGGGCGTATAAGCACCACCAGATTGATTCACCAGACGCAGAGTCTTTGATCGGTTCTATTCTGGCCGGACACCCTGCCGGTGACTTAGGAGGGATCTGCCTGTAACGATGACCAACCCACCATGACCTTGATGCTTGCATTGTAAGTTCAAAGATAGGCATCCAAGCGGTAGTTAAACCTTGCTAGCCTGTATGTCCAGGGAAATGTCTCGATCAACGATCACTACCTTGGCACTGCGCAGTTACACTCCGCCTGTCAAAGGTTGAGGTCAGTTAGTAGTGGTTCTGAAGTGATGGCAGGCAACCCGCTGTCAATGCACTGGCTGACCTATGGCCGCCGCGAGAGGCGGAACTGCAATGCTGGCTAACTGGAGCCTTTTCTGACTTCTTAATGGACTGACTCGTTACAACTGTAGCGTCCACCAACCGCAGGTATCACCGGCCAAGTGATCAGCAAGTCTAAGCCGACTTGCCAAGAAATCCGTTCACCTCGGAAGACTCACCCCCCGATGGCTAAGACCTTCCCTGAACGAAGAAGGAGAAGATGGTTCTTTCATTGTATCATGAGCAACCCAATCGCAAGCCCAGGTTGTGCATCGTGGGTAAGCCCCTGAACAGCTGGGAGGTGGTTTGCATGGATAATTGTGCCTTGCCTTACGACGTGACCACCTCAACAGCTGCTTGTGAAAAACCCTTGCGACGACCCTCGATGTTGGTTCTAAAGCCCCATGCCTCAACATGAGGTGGGCCTTAGAATGGAGTGCGCCCTGACTCCATAATCTGGCGCCGTCTTCCAAGTCTGACCCCTATCCCTTCAGTCCGCGCGTTCGACCGAGGATCCCGTGGTCCGTAACTTGCCTTTGCATCACTAAGACGATTGTGAGACTACTTTACGTTGCGAGACGCTAAAGTGACTGTCATGCTTATTGATTCACACCGGCAGCCGTGCATCATGTGAGGCAACCTGCTTCTAAAGGGGTGCTTGGCCCTGGTACAAACCGCTGGAGCCAACCGCTGGAGCATAACTACTCAAAGATTTGATAGCGGCAGTCTACTGCGGGGAGTTTCCGGACGGTGATGCCCGCAGAGCATTCAAGCACCTGCTGCTGAGCTGACGTGTAACGAATTGCTGTAAGCGCGGCACGAGTACAGTTCCCAAGGGATAAGAAGCTCATACTAAACTTGGTCTGGATGGATTCATTCGATAGCCTTAATGATAGCTGCTGCTGAATTTCTCAGAATTGTATGCCCAAAATTCCGTACTGCTGCGTAACAAACCCTCGCGAAGCTAACATTTGGCATATTCGACAGACGTTCTTCCCTCAACCGAACAGAGTCTTCGGTCTCTCTTGAAGCTCCCCGTCCAGAATTATATCAACCTTCTCATTATAAAAACACACTAGCCCCGACACAGCCGCGCTTTCATGTGTGGGATGCCTGTAGTACCACACAATATTCTTATGCTCTTTGCCGTCAACAACTACATCGTAATACTCAGCTTCGCCCTTGTACGGGCATTTGGTGATCTGGTCGCTCTTGCGGAGCACAGCTTGGTCAACGGCCCCGAGGGGCATGTAGTACCGCGTGGGTAAGCCGGTTTCCAAGAGATGCATAGATGTGGATGTTTTGGCGATGGTTTTGCCGTCGACTTTGACTTCGACGGGGCGCTGGGAGGATAAGATGTCTACCCGCTTGTATGGGTCTTTGGGGTGGACGTATATCGGCGTTTCTTCCTCCAACCATTGATCTAATCATGAAGTGTGAGATAATACGTGTAAGGACTAGGGCACCGAGTGAATTGATGACTTACCCATACTTCCAAATTCCAGCCTCACCAAGCCAGCCAGCGGCCCCAGCTTCTCATCATCAGCAAAGTACACCACGCGATCCGTCTTCGCCTCCTTGACACCATCATGGGCGTGGACAGTGAGCTGCACAACCGCAGCAGCTACTTTCCCATCCTTCTCGACCGTCTTCTTCTCGCTGATTTCGCAATTCTTGAGCTCCTCCTTTGCAACGTAGTAGGTCGGGTAGTACTCGTGCTCCCAGACTAGCACGGCCCTGGTGGTGTCAAGGATGAAGGTGTGGTTATGGATGACGCGCACGCGTCGGGATGTTTTGAGGGTCTTTTTAGGACCGTTGTCGACCATGTATTTGGCGACCTCGGTGAGGCTGGAAATCCGTCAGTTAAAGTCACGGTCATGGTTTTGATTGAGGCATGCATGGTGTGTCTTACTCCATGCCGTGAGCTCCTGGCTTCATGTTGTGAGATGGATTGAACCTGTGATCCTTAGCACTTATTGAGATTGAGTGGAATTGAGATCACGTCAATGGGAATGACTGAAATAGATTATTTAGATGGAAATTAATGGGTGGTGATGCGCCCTCCGAGACTTCCGCTATAATAACCAGCTCTCGATACCCCGCGTCCAATGCATGACGCAAATGGTAGCTGCATTTGTCATCTCGAAATTGAGTAGCACATCAGCGACTCCTATACCGAGAAATAAACCAACTTATACTGAATCGATAGTTCGATTCCATATGTTGATTTCTTCCACACAAGGGCGGGAGCCTGTCGCGTCACGACCGGCGGATCCCCGTGATACTCCGGCCCCACATGAAGACTCCGTCCGGATGCTCCACCCTTTCTTTGGGTTTACTATCACACACGCTGCGATATGATACTGAATAATTATTGACCATGGAAGGGATTGGGGTCATTGGAAACAAATCACATTCTCACACAAGTAATGATGGTCAAGAAATGTCTAAAACAAGTCTATTGCAAAGAATCCAAATCTATCGTAACCGGTCGTAGAATATCGTACAGTTTCGTCCACCCAAGTAACCATATCATACAAAACTCGTCCAATAATAATATAATACAAATAGCACAGTAGTAGAACAATGGTGATACAGTAGAAATACAGATAAAAAAGAACAGAAATAAAAATACAAAGCTCAACGCTCATAATGATACAGTAGTGGTACAGTGTAATGGTACAGTAGTGATACAGATAAAAAGACAATAATAATAACACAGCGCCGAGAACAGCGCTAATAATGGTACAGTGGTGGTGGTAATGATACAATAGAAAAACAAGGGGAAAGAAAAAAAAATAATAAGGATATAGCACTCAGACGAGCGCTGGTGATAGGTGGTGGTACAATAATGGTACAGTAGTGATACAGTAGAAGAACAAGGGTAAAAAGATGAAGAATATAGCACTTAAGTGAGTGCTGGTGGTGATACAGTGGTGGTGGTACAGTAATGATACAGTAGAAGAACAAGGTGGTAGAAACAAAGAATAATAAGAACATAGCACTCATGTGAGCACTCGTAATAGTACAGAGGTGGTGGTACAAGAATGGTAAAAGGTACAATAGAAGTACAGCTCAGGTAAGCGGTCGTGTCAGTCGTTTCCGACACTCAGTAATAATAATAATAATAATAAGAGACGGCATGACTGGCATGGACCTTAAGCAGAGACACAAACATCCAAGGGACCGATCATGGTTCCCGTGGTGGGGTCCCTGACTTTCTTGTTCTTGCAGACCATGTCGTCGGGGCAGCCATTCTCAGGGCAGAGGTATGGAGTGAAACGCTTCTCGGCAGATGCGGCGTCATCTGGAGACGTGCAGACATCCAGAGGACCAATGTTGCTGCCGGTGGTGGGATCTTCCACCATTTTGTTCTTGCAGACAAGTCCCTTGGGGCAAGAGCCGCTCTCAGGGCAGAGATAAGGCCTGAACCGCTTCTGGGGGGTGTTGGACTTGTCGTCGATTTGGTCGTCGTCGTTAGAAACAGACTGACAATAGAAAGCAGTGATGCCGAAGCTACCGGCGCCGCTGACGGTCGAGTCACCAGAGAGGCAGACCTCGCCGGAACCACACTCATCCCCTTCAGGAGAGCATGGCGTCAATGAACGCTTGGAGGCTAGGTCGGCGTCCTGGCAGAAGAAGGCTGTCATGCCAAAGCCGCCATTGACGGTTGATTCTCCGGACAGACAGGCCTGGCCCTCATGGCACTCCTTAGCATCGGGATCGCAAGCCTGAAGGCCCCTCTCAGAAAGGGGGACAGCCGTGACGACTTGGGTGCCTGCAAGAGCGAGGGCAACAGAGGTGATGATGTTCTTGGTCGAAGGCATATTGGCTAATATAAAATAAAAATTGGTGGATGGTGAAGTCCTGCTTCGGAGAATTGAAGAATTGTTTTGAAGGTTGTAGTAGTCTTTGTTTCTGTTGCACTGCTCTGGAGATTCAAGAATCATTGTTTGGAGTTTGGAAACAGCTTTGCTTTATACTTGTTCTACTCGTAGATCACTTGTCCTATTTTTGTCTACCTAGTAAGCCGTGGAACGGGGGCCATCATACCTGCGAGGCCTCACGGAATGCGGCGGTGGATCGTGGAGGTTGCCACCGCGACGATGCGTGAGACTAGTCATACGAACCAAGGCAATATTGAGTGACGATGGAGGATTGTGTGTAAACGAATCTTAGCTCAAGATGACCATGATCATCCGATCCGGGGATTGGATTTTCGGGAATCGGGCACCACAATTGTGAAACGTGTTTCGCGTTTTTTGCTGATGTTCAGCCCAGAGCCGAAAAGAGGGGGGGATTGACCGAGAGATGGGAATTGCATGGACGAGTGAGATCATTTGACGTAAGGCGCAGTGCTTATCAGGGTTCGTCATTGTTCTTTGACCGACAACGTGGGATGCGAAATTGGGCAGGTAGACAGGCACGATCTGAGTGTGATCTTCTTCTAGTTGCCTCCGAGATCCAATAATAGGGTTCGTTCAGCTCCAGTGATGATCAAAGAAGATCAACAGCGACCAGTCAGGTACGAGTACGGGTTCCGTCAGGGTCCAAGGGTCCATCCTTCAACTACGAGTAGTACTACCAAGTATGTATTCCAATCCCTTGGGCTATGATGGATGAACTGCATGCCATTGCCGTTGGGGGATTAGCGTACGGCACTAGAAGGTGGGTAGGTGCGATGAGAGACGGAACACACACACTGGGGAGCCGTCGCTCTTGCACTATTACCAAGCTCCTGCAATTGCTCCTGCACTTGCTCCTGCACTTGCTCCTGCACTTGCTCTTGCTCTTGCCCACTTCACGACGGAGAATAAGGTACGTACCTCAGGCACCAAACAATTGAACTCAGACACAGCTGAGGAACAAGGCTGAACCCCCGTAATCAGGGCCTGAGGCACAGCTCGTACTACTCCTCGTACTAAGGAATGCTCTCCGCCCGCCCTGAGGCTCCGAATCCTTCCCGCTTCTCTCTCTGAGAACCCTTTTCCTAACGGCACAGCGGTGGAGGCCGTCATCTTATGATGCTGCCGTATTACATCCCACCTCGTCACGCGACGAATAAGACACCTACACCATGGGACGCTACAAAATTCCACTGCGCAGGCTGACAATCGCATCTCACGAATGATTCTATGAATGGAAAAGGGTCTCGGTGCATGGTGGGAGGCTGCAACACCAGCCGCGGATCACCATGCGCTCTTGTGCGGCGTTTTGCCTCCAACTCCAACAAGTACCCGACATCCGAATGATTCACAGAACAACGTTCCAAGTCGGTCATTCTGTTGCATTGTTCTCGAAGCGATCGGCCATGTACGGTGCACATCTGTGAAACGATAGTAAGCGCATGTCGTACAGGACAGTGAGCCTGCAGCGACATCGCCACCTGGATAGTAGGTTTGGGTAGACATGACAAGCCTTTCGCTCGACTTGACACGCCTATTCAACAGGGAAATGCCATGAGTAATCCAGAGCACCTTCATAGCCAAGACGAGAACCCTCTTATTGACAATGATTAGAGAATCTACATCACCGTCTTCCCTCTCCGATGGTTCATGTCTTGATAAAGTAGTGGACTAACTGTGCCTCCCACATGGCTTCTGTCGGAGTCGGAACAGCTTCATTCCTGGGTAGAGATCCAGGCTTAGAGAACAGACGGAGAGACCGACGCCCGTGGCCAATCAGAACAATGCATTTCGCTTGCGATGCCAATCCGCGGTTATCCCAATCCTGCAAGGGATAATGATAGGTATTCGATTCATGGGGGCCGCCGGTGGTCTTCACGTTTCTGGGCCGTCAGGGTCCTCGGCCTTAGCCCAAAAGAAATGATTGATCCCCTTCACCAGCTTCCCCTTGCGGCTAAAGGCGCTCGGCGGCCACCGTCTTGGCATATTCCACGATCGCCCTAGTCATGGAACTTTGTGAGCCAAGGACTTATCTTTGTAAAAGCTTGGGGGATCTATTTATTGATGGGCCAATGAGCAGAAAAACGGCTCTTGAGATGGCAAAACAACTTCTGAAAGCCTAACTTGTTGTGAAAGAATCCGCAGTCGAGGGCTGCGGCAAGCAAGGTGGATGGGGAAAAGTCCATAGCGGATGAATACGAAGCCACCAAGTCCAGAAGTCTGCACAGTACATGCAGGCACATGTGCCAACGGGCGGGTAGAGCGCCTTCAGTTCTTCGGAATCCATGGACCTCTGCGACCATTCAAAGAGAGAGGTTCGGCGACGGTCTACATTTTGTCGCAGCCCTATGCACGGGTCAATAGCGTGGCTTTGCTCCTCCGCAAGGAATGATGTCTGATACATCTAGAATCTCACGTTCACCTTGAGCTCCCAACATGCTTCTATCTTGCTCATGTCATGGCCGATTGCGCCCCCCAGATATCGACCATGCGGGAGAGGGCACTAACATATCATCCAGACAGGGGTTGTGGTGAAGACCATGAGGAATGATGCCCTACCCGGCCTGGCTTCCAGACTTCCAAGCATCTTGGCAAATTCTACTCATTAGTTTCCTGAGCGATATGACCAGCTTGATGTGGCTATCCCCCTCTTTAACAAGATGATAAGATCTCGACGAGCGCACCCCTCCGTGGCGCTGTATGCTGCTTGCTGTTCTGCAATCTCGCTGATTGCGCGGCATCACACTCCTGTTTTCGCTCGTTTTTTCAAAGTAGAGTCCCCTTGCGCTCGTTGGCGCTGGCGCAGACAAGATGAGGTTGGCACTGCTGCTGTCAGCCATCGTTGGCTTAGCCCAAGGCCTGGCCTCGACTGATACTATTACCTGGGGAGGTGACAATTCCCGAGCAGGATATCAAACGTGAGTGCGAACTTGCATACTAGTATTCTTAAGACATTCCCACAGCTATTGTACTTGTCGGCGACCGTGGAGGGGGATCGGCGTGTGTCAGACGGGACGAGGTGGAGCTAATATGCGACATTCAGGAACCATAATATGGACCCAGCTGTCGTGGGGAGCTCTCAATTCCATCAATTGTTTACCACCGAGCTTCCTGGAAACTACAAAGGTTACAAAGAGCAAATCTTTTCGCAGCCACTGGTTTACACCCCCGAAGGCAGCGACAAGCAATTTGTGTACTTTGCGACGACGCAAAATAATGTCTACAAGCTTGATGCTAAAACGGGCGACATTGTCGCGTCTCGAAGCCTTCACATCCCTTTCTTGACCGCTGACTTGGACGGCTGCGTTGACATCAATCCTACAATTGGTATCATTGGCACCGGTGTTATTGACCCATCGACCGAAACTCTGTTCCTTGCCGCAAAGACATACCTAGACCAGGATGGAGGAGAAGGCCCTCAGGGCAAACCGGCTGGACGCTACTATCTCCACGCTCTCGATGTCAATGACTTAAGTGAGAGGGACAACTACCCAATCAATTTGGAGGGCACAGTGGCACGCAATAGTGCTATTCGGACATTTAATGGCGGCATCCTCCTCCAACGCCCTGCCCTGCTGCAACAAGGCCAGTACATCTACGCCGCCTTTGGATCTCACTGCGTGCAGTATGACTTCACAGGCTGGATCATTGGCTGGGACAAGACTAGCGGCGAGCTCGTAGAGAGCTTTGTGACGGAGGGTGAAGGTGTGCCTCTCGATAAGAAGGGAGCTGGCATCTGGATGAGTGGCGGAGGCCTCGCCTCAGATGATGCAGGCTCCATCTTCTTCGCGACCGGCAACGGCTATGCTTCGCAGCTGGCCAAGATCCCCGTCAAGGGTTACAACCCGCCCACGGCCTTAGAACAAGCTGCCGTTCACATGTCGCTGAATGAGGATGGCAGCTTGGATGTGGTAGATTTCTTCATGCCACGTGAGAAGCAAGAGCTGGATGGCGCCGATAAGGATCTAGGCACCAGCCCCCTTCAGATTCTACCGAGCGAGTTCTCGTGTGGCGCGTATACTCGCATTGGTGTCATCACCGGAAAGAGTGGAAAGACGTACTGGCTAAATCTCGACGATCTTGGTGGCTACCGCAACGGACCCGATGGTCTCGATGATGTGATCCAAGTCTACCAGAATGAGAACTCGGTCTATGCTGGCGCGGGTGTATATCCTCTTGAGGGTGGTTACATTTACATCAATGGTAAGTCTGCAGCGTACCCTCCACTCCTCCTTCCTAGGAGATACTAACTAGTGTAAAAAGTCATTCAATACCCGACCCATGTCTTCAAGTTCTCATGCAACAACGGCCAGCCTTCTTTCGCAAAGGTGGCGGACACTGACCATAACAACGCGTATATTCTCGGCGTAAGCCACGGTACTATCACTTCAGTTGATGGCCAGCCAGGCACAGGTCTTCTATGGAATACCGATGTCCAAGGCCAAAATCTTCGCGTCTATGACGCTGTACCTCAAGATGGAGACATCAAACTCATCAAGTCTTTCCAGGTTCCTGGCACCACCAAGTTCACCCGGGCTGTCTTTGGAGACGGTATCGTGTACATAGGTACTACCCAAGGTCGCGTACACGGCTTTGGAGCGCCGACAACGACACCACTTAACTGCACTGGAGACTTCACTTTTGGCGATGTGGACGTCTCTGATAGCAGTGAAGCTCATACTGTAACTTGCACCGCTGTGGTCGACGTCACCGTTAACGCCGCGGGTTTGAGAGATGGATCTCACTATTACCTTTCCGACGTGCCTGACTTGCCTGTGGTGCTCTCCGCGGGAAGAAAATTCACGGTAGACGCAATCTTCTCTCCTAAAAGAGCTGGTCTACTGTCCGACAATCTGTCTTTCAATACGACCAACGGTGAGGATGGATATAGTACTAGCACCGCAGTTAGGCTTTCTGGTACCGGTGAGAGCTCCGATGCACTCCTCTTTGTCAGCCCTAACAGGGTCAACTTTCAAAATGTGGTTGCCAGCGATGAGCCTAATGACATTGTTGAAAATGTGATTCTCTCCAACCAAGGCAATTCAGCTCTGATCGTCGACCAAGTTCTATACTCAACAGATAGTGCGGACGGCCCTTTCGAGACGTGGAACGGTGAGGGCCAACTTACTGTCGGGAAGTTCAATATTCGAAACATCCCCGACACCGTGGAAGCCACCGCCAGTGCGACCGTCACCATTCGCTTTAACTCTGCTACAAGCGGGACGTTCGCGGGCTTTGTCCGCTTCGTCACCAATGGCGGCAACGGAACTTTCTCAATTCAGGGGATTGCGGGACCAGCTCCGAAGGCCCTTATAGAGTTTCAGAGACCTGATGGTGAGGGCTGGGTGCCTTTCAGCCCCAATTCGCCTTTCAGTTTTGGAAACGTCACACAGAACACCGCCCGCCAGCTTCGGATGCGCGTCACGAACGATTCGCCTGAAGGTGCCGTGCGTTTGAGCTTGACAGTTTCTAAGCCGCCATTCGGCGTCAGTAGCATCATTCGGGCGAATAACCAGGTTGACCTTGCTGAGGGAACATCATTGGCCCCTGGTGATAGCGCCTCAGCCGTCTTAACATGCTCAGTGCCCAAGTCTCAATGGAACGTGGACCCGTACAATGGGACAGCTGTCTGGACTATGAACACCAACGACCCTAGCTTCGAGAAGAGCGTGATCAACTTCTTTTGTAACGCTGTTTCTGAGCAGGCACCTCCTCTAGTTCGTCCCGGCGAAGGCCAGTACCGATATATTGGCTGCTTTAAGGAGAACAACCCGGGCCGGCAGCTCCAACGTCAGCTTTACGGGAACGACAACAGCACCAGTGCCATGTGCATTGAGGCTTGTGCCAAAGGGGACTGGATCTTCTGCGGGACGCAGTATCATCGCGAGTGCTGGGCCGGCAACACAATTCCCCGACAGAAAGTCGCTGACCGCAACTGCAACTTCGCATGTTCCGGCGACCTCAACCAAATTTGCGGAGGCAACGGAGTAGGTGACGGATCTGGCGGCGCTTATCTTTCTCTCTTTGCAGACTCGAAGCAGTTTGATGGGAACACTACAAGCCCGAACCCTCCAGCAGATCCTGATAAACCTACTGAGCCTCCGCCCGGTGGCCCGGTGGAGAATCCTGGCGTGGCTGGCTACAACAGCCTGGGGTGCTATACTGAGATTTCGCCCGGACGCGCGCTGCCTTTTGTTAAGTCTCTGGAGCGGACTACGGTTGCCAATTGTGTTGCCGCTTGTGCCAAGGATGACTATACTTATGCTGGTCTTCAGTATGCCTCAGAGGTACGTCCAATGGTCGACTGTTTTCTTGAAGATGCTAACAGAGAAACTCAGTGCTGGTGTGGTAATCGACTAGACGCCGGCTCAACTCCTGCCCCAGCGGCTGATTGCAGCCTTGCATGCAAAGGTATAAAGAAGTTATTGGAATAGCTGGAACATATGCTAATTTGTAATCAGGTAACTCCACTGAGCTATGCGGCGGACATTCACGTCTTAATGTTTATCGACTCGATGGCACCTCGCCGCCTGCTAATAACCCCGAGACCACTACTACTCTGTCCACATCATCTACCTCAACGAAATCATCCACGATTTCCAAGTCAACTTCTGAAGCCCCCACGCCCACCGCCAAAGACCCTGTAGGCTCTTGGAACTTTGAGGGTTGTTACACCGAGACGACTCAGGGTCGCGCTCTCTTTGGTAAGACCTTCGCCGATGATACTATGACACTGGAAGACTGTGGAAAGTTCTGTGATGGGTTTACACTCTTTGGAGTCGAGTACGGAAGAGAGTGCTACTGTGGCAACACTTTACGCGAGGGCAGTGTCAAGGCTGAGAACCAGAATGACTGTCGATTCCCGTGCCCTGGAGACCGATCTACGCTGTGTGGTGCCGGTATGCGCCTGCAGCTTTACAGAAAGGGCGGCACCGGTTCCTCTAAGGCTTCTAGCTCGACCACATCATCTACATCTTCAACCACGTCGTCAGCTACTGTCGTCAAATCTACGTCCACATCAACATCCTCTTCAGCAGTACCAACAAGCACCGCCCCGACTGTATACCCCGGTAACCGCAACTTCACCTACTACTCCTGTGTAGCTGAACCTTCCAAAGGCCGTCTCTTTCCTCGCCAAATCTTCAACAACGGCACTCACATGACACCAAAGGCCTGCGTCGAGCGTTGCTGGAACTTCAACTACGCTGGTGTCGAGTACGGGCGCGAGTGCTGGTGTGGCGACAAGCTAAATTTGGCGGGTGACAAGGGTGCTACGCCAGGGAGGAATGTGACGGACTCGGAGTGTAATTTCTTGTGTCCTGGGGATAAGAATCACCTCTGCGGCGCGGGGAATAGGATGAATCTGTATGTCAGGAAGGATTTGGATGAGGGAGCGAATACGTAGATGCTTTATATTGAAGAAATGTTCGTTTAATTCGGGTCTGGAATGTCTTGGATACGGGTCGCATTTCCGTCTGAGGCATATTTATACCCGCTGCAAGCGAGATCCAGGCCGTTGATCAAATATTCAGGCATAGCAGCACACATTTAGGTGTAGGAATAGTGTATGTGGGAATTGGTAGAATACTGATTATGGATATTGGAAAGTATTGGCTCATGGTAATATCGTTGGAACGAGTAATGTCGCTTATCAGTGTAGCAGGTGATATCTGAATCAATAGCCCCTGGCGGTGGGAGCGCCCCTTGCACGTGAAGCGATTCTTAGAAAAGTCCGAGAGATCAGTACAATATCATAAAATAAATAGAATTGATTCCTTGTTCAATTTCCATATCTAAATCTAATAGTGCGACCTGGTTCCTGTGAGATATTTGTTGCCGGATGCATCCCGTCAACTCCCTGTATCTAGCCTTACAGTGAACTTTCAGGGAAGGTTTGCCACACATAGTCGGCTTTGTCAAGCTACCATATAGTTCAAAAAGCCGGCTCAATACCCTCTTCACTGAGTGCTGCCTTGACAGATTCTTTCCCCTCCATCTTCTTCAAAATCCTCCCGTAATTCGGGTACGGGCTCATCTCAAAATTATGCTTCAAGGCCCAGTAGTAAAAGATCAACACATTGAAGTCGACGACCGTTTGCGCTTCACCAACCAAAAACTCACGGCTCCCTATTCTTTTCTCAACTTGTGCAAAGAGCTCTTCCACCCTTTCACGTCCTTTCTGCCTGATTGCATCCTCTTGCCCCTTGTCGTCAGTGAAGCGAGTAGGTCGTAACAGCATGGCAAACGCGTAGGCGTGAAGGCTACCCGTTAGAAAGCTCATCCACTCCATCACTTGGGCTCGCTCCATATTGGTATTCCCGAGAAGATTCCTCTCTGGGGCCAATGAAGCGATATAGGTGAGGATGGCAGGTAGTTCGGTAACAACATGTCCGTCGACCTTGAGCGCGGGTACATAACCGAAAGGATGGATTTGACAGTACTCTTCAAAGCTCATGGATCCATCGGCAGCTTCGTGGCCTCTGTCTAGAAGCTTCATGAGGAAAGTCTCAAAGGGTATGCCAAGTTCTTTGAGGAGAGCGTGGGCGCCGAATGCGCAGGAGCCGTTAGAGCGGTAGAGTGTGAGCTGAGACATGGTGGAGTAATTAAAAAGACAGTGCAGCCTACGGAAGATACTGACGTTGTTTTCCTTATCGAATGTTCATTGAAAAGTTCAGTGACATTGTTCCTCTTTATATACGCAAACGGGGAGGTATCATGGCGCTGTTACCGTCGTTTGAAAGGTGCCTAGACACCATGAGCGCATTATCCCACACATCCCACCCAGAATCAATTGTCTAGTCTCATGCAGTCACATTACTATCTTGTCAAATTCTAAAAAATTTGAAAGGTTCAAACTGTGCTGCCTGTCTCAACTCGGGAAGGCTGATCCTTTAAAGGGCGTTGTGGGATATATCCCACCACACCGGTATCCCACTTGCTGTGCCTCACGACTAGCAGCCAACATGTGCCCCTAGTACCATTTAAGGCACATATGTAGTCCTCTATTTGGTAATAAATAACTATGCGTTTGGTTCAAAATGCCGACCGACCTCCTTTGCTACAGGAGCCGAAACTCCGATGTTTAAAAGGAGTTCTTTTCATAACGAATATTTCTAAGCGATTCCGCGAAGTGAGAGGATAGGACTCCTGCCAAGGTATTTCGGACTCCGCTAATTCATGCAACATAGCTATACACGTCTATCTCTCGCCTGTAAAAATGTCTTTACCGATCTGCCCATCTCCCAATGTCCCTCGGCCATCGACAGCGCCGCAAGAAAACGAGTCATCCAATAATCCTGCGAGCAGGAGCAGAGTGGTGTGCTGTCTACAAGGACCTGACCACCCCCACGAACCCATTGCTCCTTGTTGGGGGTGTTGTTCACGTCGAGAGCAGGGAGTTGCATTGAGAGGCAGTCGCAAGCCATAGCGCCAGTGGTGAACCAGGTGCGGCATATTAATGCTGCTGCACAGATCGCTGTATGTGCGATGGGATCCACGTTTCGACTGACTTGAGATACTGCTTCCAGCCCGTTTTCGTACGTTTTGAGGATAAGAATCGAGTGAGCGACGGCTCGTCTACCGTCTTTAGTCGATGCCCATCGGACGAGATCTGTTGTGATCGAAGATTCCTTTATTGCCGCGGATGTAGAAGCTAGGTTGCGAAATCCTGTAGAAAATATTATTGTGTTCGTCATATCTGCGCTCAGGTACAGGACTGCAAGGTGATAGAACATCGTTGTGTTGAGGAAGTAGACTGATATGCGACTCATAACAGACTGTTCCCATCCTGGCGTATTTTTATCCTCGCCTACTGTATAGGCTCTGAGGAGGTGACTGATAGCTGCGGCATTCTCTTGCGGTAAAGCCCAGAGTTTTGAGGTCCCATCAAGGTAAGACTTCCAATTTTCGAGCTCAAGTAACAACGCATCGCCCTGAGACTCACTCATGTCGTATGCTGTGGTTCGCCCACGAGTTTGTGTCCATCGTCGAATCTTCTGATATGTTCCACACAGGCCCAATATTACATCTTCGAACAGTACTCGACCAGGCACAATGTCGCTGGAACACAGGGCAACGTCTGCCATAGAACAGTGAGCTCGGTCTTGCGGTTCTGAATGATGGCGCTGAAAATATTTGTCGAGACCAATGGAATTCCACAAGGTCATGGTGGAAGCTAAGCTCAGCTCAAGTTCCTCGACTTGAATTATGGGGGGCTGGTTGCACACGATAGAGAGTGCAGTATCTACTTTCAGAGCATTCAGAACCAACCTAATATCTTGTGAGTATTCAAAAAGATGTACCAAGAGATAAGACGCTTACCACTTCCAGCGATCACGATTTCCTTGTACCCATGGCGGGAAGTCTCCAGGATTGTGCTTGCGTTCATGCTGCTCTATGGCTGCTGGGTTGAAAACGCAGTCATCCCTTAGTCTCGATATTAACATATACAGAAGGCGGCGAGCTCTCGGTATTAAATTTGTGCGCTTCGTAGTGTCAGTAATAGGCAGTTGACATGACGGAAATGTACAATGTTCGGATTTAACAGGGGATCGTAACAATCCATCCACATTGACTTACCCCTGTCTCGAAAGCAAAGATGACATTGAGTAGCACGATCTGGTACATCTGGTAGGGCCACGGCTGGTCTGACTGTTCCTCTTCTGCCAATATGGCCTATTTTGCAATTAGTTCGTGATAATCCCTTGAGTGATTGAGCTCAGAACTGACCATCTTTGGTAGATAATAAGCCATTAAACGATCATGTAAAAGAAGCGTTGCTTGTCTAGCACCTTCATGATCACGCATCCACGACCCGCACATCAAGACGGACGCAACGAGAAGCGCATGATCCGTCTTTTCGTTGAATACTGGTTGGTGAACCACGGGCCAGCGCTCATGGAACCGATGAAAATATGCTTTGATGCAAAGTTGAAGCCATGTTGAGACGGCTTCCGGCCGCGAGGGCTTCGGATCCAGCGACGGCGCCCCTGTTTCGGCCGCCACGGCATCCAGAATGCAAGCCAAGCCTGCCAGCGGTACATGACATTGAGCCGGGACTGGCTCGGCAGTGGCGATGGGCGCTGAGGCCGTAAAGTGGAGGAGCTCGGGGTCGGTGGGATGCGGGATGGACTGCTGTTCTTGCTCGTCAGGCTCCGGTATTGGCAAGACACCGATGTCATCTCCCTCCGGAGCCGATGCAGCTACATATTCTAGAGCCGGCGCAAGTGGGACGGCTGTCGAGTCTTGTTCGGGTTCGTGGCGAGCCCCACGAGTATAAGAACAGGCGACGCCCCTCTTTGCGCAGAGAGAGCATTGACTGCCCCCATCGCACTTGGTCTTGTTCTCGTGACAAGCATCGCAGGCCCGCCAATTTCTGCTGGTCAGAACATTGGGTGAGTCGTGAATGGCCACGTGCCTGCGCAGTACATCGTTTCGGGCGAAGGACCGATCGCAGACTGGGCATTGAAAGGAGGGCTGGGAATGCGACGCCTGATGCCGGCGGAGATGCTCTTTGCGCAAGAAGCTCTTCCCGCAGTGACAGCTATGCCGTGTGCCTTCCATATTGATTGATTGCCATGCGTCACGTTGAGATGGTTACCACAGGTAGTACGAATACAGTACTACTACTTAGTAGTGTCTGAGATAATAGTAATGTCTTGGAACTTGAAATGAACACGGCTTAAGACGCGAACTTAAATCGCGTTTCGCCATTATTTGTCCAGTCTGAATGAGTTAAATCAATTGCTGACCAGAGCTGAGCCACCAGAGCTGAGCCAGATCTACGTACTAAGTCGGCCGACAAATGTGTTAACGCATCTCACTCTACGTAAGACCCCATCACCGATTACCAATACGGGGGGGCTACCGCATGGCCCGAGCGGACCGTGGAGCTTGCTTCCCGCGGCTTTAAGGTTGCTACACAGACCACACGTGGCCACCACTGTAAACTGCTTGCACGGAGAGAGAATTCTAGGGAGGATGTGTGATATCGACGTGGGTTGAGGGATCTGTCGGAACGACCGATCGCTCCACTACTTTGCTTATTTAGGTATTTTGCTGACCTCCAAGTGGTTGAATTACTCGGCTTTTGAAAGGGATATCCTTGTCACACACTCAGCCTCTTGAAGGTAATCGACACGAGGGAAGGGGTAAAACACGAGAAGAATTGATCGCATTAAATGTGTTGCTGCGCTTTCGAGTCATGACGCTTCCATTATCCCACCACATGAAAATAGAAGAGGAAAAATAAGCCTGTTCATGGACCTGCATTAGATGCGCCACTTTCTGTCTTCGTATGCAATAAGCAACAAGGAGCAGAGACCAAGATAGACACGAGAGTGGCTCAACCCGTGTAAGCAGACCCATAATTACCATCCCACATGGCGCCGACAATGCTTGGTCATCCCACCGGCTCATCCGGGGTTTGGGTCGGCTGTCCGACTCGGGGTCGGGACCGGTTGCTTAACCCCATGTCCCGTGTAAGCCAAAATGATTCAGTCGAACTACGTACTCGGAGATCCGTGCGATCTGGCATTAATCCGATTTAGGCTGATCTATCCACTTGTGTGATGCACGCTAAGGAATTGTTTGATGACTTATGCCAGATAGTTTTTTTGTGCTATACTGCTATGGCGACATCTCGGCTAGTGTGGGAAGCTTTGAACGGATTCCATATATCCCACCGGTTTACCCTATGGCGGCATCTCTATCCGTGTAAGTCGGATACCAGTTGCTCACAAATACAATCATGACTTAGAAACCTCAAGAATGCGGACTTCAATAGCGGACTTAAGACTAGACGATGAATATAAAATTGTAGCCAGGCCGTGATTTTGAATGAAAGGCTTTTTCTGTAGTTAAATCAAGCAAGCACATCATCTCGTCGATTCATCATTCCTGTTCACTTTACCAAACACCAAACTTTGCAAGATCTTATCAATCTCTCCAAGCTATGTCTCCACTCAAGAACATTGCCTTCGCGGGTGCTTCCGGTAGCCTTGGCTCTGTGGTGCTGCAGAAGCTCCAGGCTTCGGGTGCCTTCAACATTACCATCCTCCGACGCAAGGGATCCCCGTCCACTTTCCCCTCTACTGTGAAAGTTGCCGACGTCGACTATGACTCTGTTGCAGAGCTTACTTCGGCTCTGAAAGGCCAGGACGCAGTAGTAGCTACGGTCGGAACGACAGCCGTCCCTAGTCAGCGCACCATCATTGACGCCGCCATCGCTGCCGGCGTCAAGCGTTTCATCCCATCGGAGTTCGGCTCCAACTTGCAAAACCCCAACACCCGTCGTCTACCCGTCTTTGCCAAAAAGATTGAGGTCCAGGATTATCTCAAGGAGAAAGCTAACACGACTTCTCTTTCGTACACCATCGTACAGAACAATGCCTTCTTGGACTGGGGCCTCCAGCATGGCTTCCTTCTCAAGACTGCCGATGCCAAGCCTCAGCTCTTAGATGGAGGCGACATAACCTTCACCGCGACAACCTTGCCCAGCATTGGCGATGCTGTGGTAGGAATCCTGAACCACCCGGATGAGACGGCCAACCGTGTTGTCTACATCGAAGACATCAAGATCACCCAAAACAAGCTTCTGGAGCTTGCCAAGAAGGTGGCGCCTGAGAAGCCTTGGGCTCCCGAGGTTGTTAAGATTGACGACCTCACTGCGCGATCTGATGAGAGACTTAAGCAAGGTCTTTTTGACGCGGAAACATTTGTCCCCTACCTGTTCCGTGCTGTACTTGGGAAGGAAAATGGAGGCAATTTCGAGAAGACCGACAACGAGCTTCTTGGTGTCAAAGGGGTGACCGAAGACGACGTCACCGAGATGTTGAGGAAGAGCATCAAGTAGGACCGATACTTATTAGACCTCTATATTAGAATATCTATATGAATATACAGGTCTCCTATGAGGGAACTTACGTTTACCTAACAAGTGTTCCCTCGATCTTTGAGTGGTGTTTAACGAGGCGCCAATTGCATCCCACATGACCCCTGTCGACGATCGTTCACTTTTGAGCTCTGATTTGTAAATAAAGTCGTTTCCGACTTAGAAGAGAGAGAAAACACCAAAAAAAAAAAAAAAAAATTCCTCAAATTTTTGTTCGTCTTTCTGAAAACAACAATCATTACACAAAGGGTTAAGGCCCTGCAACGGGTGTAGCTTACTAGTTAAAAAACGGCTTCAAAAGCAGGCCGCTTGATTAATGCTCTATGTAAACTTAATCCTGCGATTACATCCTAGGAACAGCAAACTTGAACACATTATCCGGATCATATTTCGCCTTCAACTCCTTCGCCCGCTTCCACTTATCCCCAAAAAGCTGCTGCGCCGTCCTATCCGCCGGTCTCGTCAACGGCGGATACGAGCCCTCCAATATCGCTGGATCCCCCGAAGCTCGCAATTTCTCATAGAGCGCATCATTCCACTTCCTCGCCTCTTCCAGCTGATGCTCTTCCTCTACCATATCCGTGAAAGATAGCAACATGTGTGTCCCGGCGCCGAAACAATTGGGAGGTGCATTGGGTCCGTTAGCTCTTGTTGCCATGGTCCAGCCAATGTTAAGACCCGCGGGCATTTTTTCCATGGACTCAATTGCCAAGTCTACTATTTTGGGCGACATTTCTTTGATGTAGAGAGAGCGCTGTCCACCCCATGGTAGGCACATGTTGGGGACTTCTGAATAATGCTTCGTCAAGGTCTTGGAGTCGACGGTGTTGACGGCCACGGGAGGTAACTTGGAGATGAAATCGCTGAGGAATTGTTTTCCCTTTTCGTGATCCGGATCCATCCACGTAAATAACACTCCAACCATTCGTTGTTCTGCCGGCTGCATGATGAAATGGTGCAGGCTTACGCAGCTGGGCAGACTTATACTCTTCTCAGCTGCTATGACGGCTTTGATGTTGTCGGGAGTAGCTTCGACCATGATGAGTCCTGAAAGCGGCTATTTGAAGGTAGTCAGTGCTTGAGACTCTTTCGTGGGTACATCTTGAGATAATCAAACATACCTTTGACCCCGGGGCCTCATATACTCGAATAGTCAGCGAAGTAATAATCCCCAGATTCCCTCCCATCCCACGAATACCCTCCAACATATCCTCCGAAGCCTTAACAACCTCTCCCTTCGCCGTCACAACCTCAGCACCTACAATCCCTTCAGCCCCTATCCCAAGCAAATTCGTAAAAGGCCCGTATCCTCCCAGCGTCGCCCACCCGACATACCCAACCGTCCATATATTGCCCAACGGCGCAACCAGCCCCGCCTCATCCAGCTTAACAATAAGATCTTTACCAATTGTCCCGCCTCCAATCGTCGCCGTCTTCTTATCAAAGGCAATCTCAATCGACTTGATCTCGCGCATGTCGATGATGAGACTATCGTCCGCGACATAACGCCCGAAAAAGTCATTGCCGCCAGACCGCACGGTAAATCTCACACCGGAAGCTGTTGCCCACTTGACAATACTAGCTACTTGCTGCGCATCTTTGGGAATAGCTATGCCCAGCGGTTTGCATTCTTGACCTGCGTGTCCGCGGGTAGCGCGTCTTTCGGTCCAGCTGGGGGCTTCCGGCGTGAGGACTTGTAGCTCGGGAAGAGCTTCCGTCAAACTTGCAATAGGGTTTGTGAGCTGCATTATGGATAAATGAAATTAAAAATTTGACAATTGAGTTGTTATTAGAGATTCAGTGCTCCAGATACATTTCATCAATTAATTCGGTTCTGTCGTGGGGTTTTAAGTGAGGTCGGAGACATAGTCTGACGGGAGTGGGATGTGCCGCTTGCAAATGTGGGATAAGCTCTTACAAAGCTTAAAAGTCGCCGACATCGTGAAATGAGGCACCAAACCCATCCCACTTGCAACATTCTAGTTTTGTAAGAGATGATTGAAATTTGGTCATATCTTCTGTAGTCGTAGTACTTGAATAGTTTATATGTCGGTTAGTCAAGATTGGTAAGTCAAGCCTGCAATTGTGTAAGCCCTAGGCAACTGTTCGTGGATATCTTGGCAGCGCGGCTTCGTGGCCGAATTAAATCGCTCGGTTGTATATTTCGGGATTAGATATGTTCAAAAATTACATATCCATGCCCTGCAATTTGGGCTTCCATCATAGCCTGATAATTGGTTTTGAAACTCCGCGAGGTTAAAGTGCCGGGCCATCCCAAGAATCCCTCTGCAGCCTGACGTACCAAGACTGTTTGTGTGGTAGTGAAACCTGCCTTTCCTTTGCGAAGCCGCAGTCTTGGAGACGCGTGATGAACCTGTTACGATAGAAGTGTGAGCGTTTAGTCTTGCCCAAACCGCGGAGGTGGGTCGTCTTACCGTTCGTTATCTATCCTCGGTTCGAGGACGATGTTCATTGTGCGATAGTCCATCGTGAAGCAGCAGTGGACGAGTGCTGTTAACCAAATCGGCACGCGCCCTCGCGCCCACTCTTCGCCAATAAGTATATGTAACCCGCGATCCCAATTACCGCTAGCATCTCCAAGATGCCGACCTAGAATGTCCTCCTTCACCCAGTAAATCTCGAAATATCCAAAGGGAACTCCATCCCACAGCCCGATAACTGGGAAAGAATGAGGAGAACTTAGGGCGTCGTTGAGGAAACTAGGTACATACTCGCCCCAGAAGGCCTTCACGCGCGGGCGCGACATCCACATCTGGAGGAGTGCCGTATCGCTCAGAGTGCAAAGATGGCTGTTCTCGGGAGCTTTAGGTCCAGTCGGACCAAGATGAGGAACAGGCTTCGGCGAGGACGAAGCAACACGGAAGGACAAGAACTGCCCAACGCTTGGGATGAAGCGTGCATAGAAAGTCTCACCCATCCGAGGTGGCTTTGGACGGAGTGGATGGCGTATACCATTGGTGAACTTGAATTGCAGAGGGGGCGGTGGGTAGTAGGTAGGAAGATGCGAGGTAGAGTGGAAAGGGCCAATGGGAAAGCTCGGGCTATGGACAATCGTGGTTGGGATAGGCCCTCCAGGGAGGTCCGAATCGAAGCGAGATTGAGTCGGTAATGGAGATTGAGGTTGTGATGAATGGCGATGGTGAGGCGAGTGGGAATCATTCCGGACCGGCGAACCAGGTCGACTTGTAACTGGCGATCCAGGGATGGAGCCTAAGGCCCTGCTTGGCTGAAGCGTGAAGAGGAACAAGCGTCCCGGGATCTGCCAGAACATGGACCTCGTGACAAACATGTCATCCCAAGATTCGCCGCTATCACCGGAGCTCGTTCCCACAGCGGTGTTATCCGAAGCAATCAGACCCATTCTCTCCAGCTTTGGTATCAGGTTCTTGCTCCTCAAGATGCCGTCGCGCTTGACATTGACCTTCCAAGTGCCCTTTGGTCTCGCATTCAGCGGTGTATTCTTGCACGCATCATTATCGAGGTGCATATTGGGTTCAGGCTGGTGAAAATACCAGTAGAGAGACACCCATAGCATCATGGCAATCTGTCGTGTTGGGCTCGTGGCGGGCTTAAATTCGCTGGTGGACGGGTTCGAGATGGAGGAAATGAACATGGCATCGTTCTGGAGCGTAGGTTTCGAGAATGGCCGAATATGTTTCTTGGGGCGGAGAGCTTCCGGCAAGTCATCGTCGTCATCGTCCTCCATATCATCTTGATTTGCTGTGGGCTTGTCTTCATGGTGCAGGATGATGGTCCATCCAATTGGGAAAGCATGGTAGTGGGTGTTCATCTCATGACTCTTGAATCCCACGCCTCCAAACACTGGAGTCACGGTGAAGGTCTGGCCATCAGGCAGATGCAGCGTCTGCGGCGCCATTTTCAAGTTGGTAAGAGATGTCGATGTTGGATGATGGAGGGGCAAGATGTGCTCTGCGGGGCAGTGGCGGGGACGTTTCTCACGATACTAGTAGTGGGCGAGACACCTCTTTAACCACTAAGAGATTCACGTGTAAGGTATAAATAGGTCATATGCGAGCTTCAGGACGGAATTGAAGTCGTAGGAGGAATATCCCGCTTCGCATTGTCGTCTGGCGCAAAAGTGGTGAGGTTTAGGAAGCGGAGGGGCATGATGTCAAAGTCGGCTGAGAAAATGCGCCGTTCTTACGTTCGAGAACAATTGACTTAGTATTAGTACTACTAGTACCTTGTTATACGGTGAAGAACGGAGCGCCGCCACGGCCACGCCGTAGGAAGCCGAACGCGGCAAGTAGTGTGAACTGTCTTTTCACACGGTATATCAGTGGCCTTTCTAGCGTGGGGTCGGCGTTCCCGAGCCTCCCCACACTGTGTCTCGTCTACGTCTCTTGGCTCAACAATTTATCGGTTGCAGAATGATTTCACGTCGAAAAGTTTGCATTCAACCTGTGAAGCTCAATGTCTATAATGGCCTAGAAATCCCTTGCCAAAGTCATCGCTATGTAAATGCACGTAGGAAACCCACCATCTCTTGCTATGCCAGAGTCCCCCATTCCAGCCCTGCCTGTCTGTGTATTTTGTGTACAAAGTCCCAACTTTTCTATGACTTCTCCTTCTCAGCAGCCTTTGTAGTCTGCGAATCGTCTTTCTTGGAGCTCTTTTGCAAGACATCTTCGTCTTTGCTGCTGTCTGTCTCGCTATCCAAAGCTTCTTTGACCTCCGAGTGGCGAAGATCTTTCATCTCATCCCAGTCCACATCGTACTCGGATGCCACCATCTTGATCTCGGTGCGAAGAGCATTGGCCTCGCTGACAAGACGCTCCCACTTGGAGAGATTGAATCCCTTCTCTTCATAGAGGGCGTTCTGGCGTCGGGACACGGTGATGTTCATGGCGGCCTTGTAGCTCAAGTCTCGACTGATGGTGAGGAACCACAAATAACCTCCCATGATTGTCGTCAGACCGGCCAAATAGGTGACGGGTTCGACAAGATCCCAACCCATTTCTGTATGGAAAGTGACATAGTAGACAATCCCCCACCAGACGCCCAGTGCTCCCAAGCCTCCCTGGGCAATGCGGTGTGCCCCCTTGTGAGCCAAGAGATCACACTCATTCTTGACCTTGGACATACTGTCAATCTGTTGCGAAGCCCTCCTCAATCGCATGCGCATATAGTAGGTACGATCCTTGAAGCTAGGCACTGCCACGCGAAGCTCGCCCTTGTGGCCCTCAATATCAATGGCAAACTCTCGGCCCCGGGCGGCATCTCTAATAAAGTCGCCAACTTCGGTGCTGCCGCTCCATCTCACCCAATTGACCTCCTTGCGGTCGGGGCCTTCGTGGCCGAGGCCGGAGTAGGACGCCACATGCTCGGGGTTCTGCTTCTCGCCGCTAATGTTGTGTGGTTCTTCATAATCGGCTTCTGCTCTGAATGCAATGCTGGGTAGTCTCTCGCGGTCATTGATCAGCAGCGGTGGGATTTCGGCCTGGATCAGCCTCTCAAGGTAAGAAAGAGGCTGCTGCGGGTGAACAAGGAGAGCGAGTGGCTCAACCTTCGAGTCGCCATACTTCTTCTCGGCCTCGCTCTCAGGGTTGATGTACGCCTGGTCGGGGTGGAATGGCAGTGGCAATATTAACTTCAGTAATCGCGTCGGGGTCGTCAGTAAACGCCCTATTTCCATTGAGGTTAGCACAGTGTTTTCAACGCAAAACATCCTATATGAATCATACCTTTAGACTTGTCGCCTCGCGTCGGATCGGTTGATGTAGCATCAGGATGCGAGGAAGGATCATGTCCTCGCTGCCACGGACGATCGTCCGCCTGACGCTGTGTAGGGCGGCTATGCTTGACCTGTCTCTCATGAAGGTCTACCGACTTCTGATTGAGCTCCTTGGCCTTCTGCTCTCCATACGCGTTTCGGTTCGCCCGGGCGGATATGAAGCAGCGAGCATTGAGAATTGGGCTCGGGTTGTGGGGGCGCGGGAGGTGCGCATTGAAGCTTCCCTTTGGCGCTAAGGATACAAGATGTGTTCGAGCAGCCGCAGCGGGTGAAGAAGCAGCTGGCACGCGAGATGCGACGCGGAGGAAGGCCCCGTTCATTGCGATGCCGGATAATGGAGCTATGGCGACTACAGCGACATGCCTCTCGGGACGGGGGATGGTGAGGCTGGAGGAAATAACTGTCGCTGCTAGTGCCTGGTGATGGGAGAGAGACAGGAGGAATTAGTATGAGTAATACACATAGAACTACTATTACTAGTAGTAGATTGGGAGGAATTGATTAAGCTTTCGGGCTCCCCTGGTGCTAACGACCAAGGTAAGGTAGCTTAGCAGGTTTAGCAGCAATAATAGCAGCCGCGCCGGTGAGGATGTTATTCTCATGACGTCAAGCCGGAGCACAAGCTACGAGATCTGCGCTAGCTCAGCATCAGCCACGATTGTCTCAGCGCCTCCAGGGCCTGCCAGGGCCTTCAGCAGCTTCAGCCTCTTAACGAACCCACTAAACGGTGGCTCGACAGCGCCCTAGCAGCGTCCCGGGGAGTCCAGACTACCTCAATAGTCAACCTTGCCAAATCTCGGCTTCCCAATCCATTTTTAGAGCCAAGCCTGAGTTGTCGCTGCTTTAGCCTGAGCAGAGGTGATCAGGTGGGTGATCAATACCTGAGCTGAGCGGACAGACAGCCCTGTTTCAGGCTCTTATACACAGTTGCTGGCACGGTTTACATTACTGTGCGCCAGGATCCGGGAAGCAGCTCCAGGCTCGAAAAGGCAACCCCTGCTAGTACCCTAAGCAAAGCCGACGATGACGAGATTAGCCAAAGTGGCATTAATAAGCTCTTAGACAACGATGAGGAAACTTGGGAGGATTTCTCAGACGATGAATCTCTGGAGGACTTCCTAGACGATGAATCTGCGGGGGATCTCTCAATGAGATTTAATGAGAAGCATACATTAGATGATTCCGTGGATGATTCGAGTTAAAGATGCCTTTTAGCTATATACTAAAGCATCTTTACCTCAAATATCTCCCCGTATGTCCAGTTTATCTACGGATGTTTTGTTCGAGTTTGTTAAAGCAGATATTTAATCTTGTTCTTTTCTTTGATCTGTCTAGCCTCTTAAAATATATCTCTTTCCATAGAATGAAGCGTAATTCATAAAATCCGTCCCAAATTCCCTTTTTCCGTCCTTATCCTGCACCAAACTATCAGACCTCTAATCTAAGATAGCATGTAAGTTCCTGAATCTGCTGCAGCACAGCTGATCGACTAGAACCGCCCCTGGCCGATTTCGCCTCAACACTCGACTCATATTCGAATGCCTTTATAATATCGGCTGTAAATCGACTATCAATAGCTTGCAGTTGCTCCAGGGTTAGCTTATCCATTGGGGTTTCCGTATTTTCCGATAATGCAACAACACGTCCAGAAATATGATGAGCTTCCCTAAAAGGACATCCGTTTCGCACTAGCCACTCCGCAACATCAGTAGCAAGCATCGTCTTATCTAGGGCAGCTAACATCCGCTCAGGCCGCACGGTCATAGTAGCGAAAACCCCGCTGGCGATTCCCAGACTGTCCGAAACAGTTTGAACTGAATCCAGCATGGGTTCCCATCCCTCCTGAAGGTCTTTATTGTAGCAAGTTGGCAAGCCTTTTACGCTCTGTTAGGTATCTGTTAGTAGTTGCTCTTGGTCCACTCATGATCACTTATGAGCTGATATGTCTGTATTCGAACTCACCATCATCAGCCCAGCCATTTGACCGAAAGCACGGCCTGACTTGCCGCGCAAGAGTTCCAAACTGTCGGCGTTCTTCTTATTCGGCATTAAACTAGACGTGGGTTAGAGTCTTGTGGGATTGTCTGGGATTCATAATAGATACAACAAACCTGCTGCCGGTACTATAAAGATCTGCCAACTGACAAAACCCAAACTCGAAAGTGGAGTATAATATGAGGTCTTCAGCCCACCTACTGATATGGCTGGTGAACATTGAGTTCCAGTTCAGGAACTCGACAATGAAATCACGGTCGCCTGAAGTGTTCATAGAGTTCAGAGTGATTCCGCTAAATCCAAGCTCCGCAGCTATTGCGTCTCGATCGATGCCAAACACATTGCCAGCTAATGCGCCACAACCAAGTGGGCTGAGGTTGACCCTTTCGAAGACCTGGCGCAATCGCTCGAGATCCTGCTTAAATGAAGCAGCATGTGACATTATCCACTGACCCCAGCGAACTGGCTGCGCGCGTTGTAAGTGGGTGTAGCCGGGCATGAGGTAGTCGCTAGGGATATTACTCAGTAAGGGGCTTTGTCCGGATGCGGTGCTAAACTTACATTTCAGCCTCAGCGCGTTTTGCGAGGATTTGAAGGAAAGCAACGAGTTCACCGTCGATTTCACGGATGCGGTCACGTAGCCACATGCGCATATCACAGACGACCTGCTCATTACGACTGCGACCTGTATGCAGCTTGCCAGCGGTGTCCTTTCCGATAAGCTCTCCTAATCGACGCTCATTTGCAGTATGAATCTGATTTATTATATTAGCCTTAGGAGGTTAGGTGGCGTGGGCTAGGTCTTACATCTTCGTCGTTTGGCATAATAGCGAAGGTTCCTTGCTTCCATTCTTCCATCACTTCAAGCAGGCCACGCTCAATCGTCTTAAATTCGTCGTTGGTAATAATACCAACCTTCGAGTTAGCCCTAGCGAAAGCGATCGATCCAAGAATATCCTCTCTGTAGAGAGCTTTATCGTATCGGATAGAGGCATTGTACTTGTGCATGAGCGGATCAATCCCACCTATAGTAGACATCGCAAGGTCAGTATACTGGATCTGAAGCTTGTATCCGGGAACAATCGAACCTGTAAACCTGCCACCCCAGAGCATATTGGTTGCCGGGGCGTCCGTCTTCTCTTCAGCCATGTTGGAGTATTTGTTCTCAGCGCTCGTTGCGATCGTTACGTTTATTAGTTCGTTGCGATTTCAAGCCCGATATAACTAATAGAGCCAATTGACGCGAATCAATTGGGATGATGTTGCTTGATTGAAAAGGTCGAAAATACGGGCAGGGCTGATCGAGTTCGAAGGCTTTGTTGACGACGTAACGATGGTTGAGCTTAAGAGCAGTCAGTCAATGGGAAAACTTTGTGGGGCCGACACCGGCGGTGTTACCTTAGTCACCTTGCGTACTAGGTGGGTACCTTAAGCTTGCACGTGGGGAACCCTACTACTTCTTAGCATGTTGAGCACCCTTACAAAATATCGGTCGACTACTAGAAGGTTAAAATCTTAAGCATAAATCACCTCGAGGCTTCAAGAAGCAAAGATAAGATATTATTGAATCTGGTGTCGTGCCCACGTAGTGTCAAAGCGTCATGCCCGACAGCACAGCAGCTGCCTCGACGCTGAACACGCGCCTCACTCTCGTTCTAGCCATTGATTCAGCCTGGGGCGATTTTCTCGGAACAGAAACCGCTGAGCATGACAGTGGTATCGGAATCAATCGAGAATATATACAGTTCTTGTATAATAGCCTTTTCTGATCCTTTCAAATTGCCTCCAAATCCCCATAATCTATGAAAAGCATACCATTCTAGGACTGCGGTCCCGTTCTGCCCCATAATAAGCGTTGCTAATCTTTTGGCGAGAGCATCCATTGCGATGAGTCGATATAGAATGCAAAGACGAAACCGACCCAAGTTCTCTAAGTAAAGAATATGGTGGCACTAAACCCAACTGACTGACTGGAAAAGAGCTGCGTTGCACCTTTTTATCTGCAGAGATTGTGAAAGAGAAGTCCGGAGGGAAAGGACAGGGACTTTAAGTCAAAGACGTACACGTTTGCGCCTGACGTTTGCTCAACCGCCAGTCACATTGAAACGACCGTCATTGGACAGACTGTTGTTAATCAAGCTCTCACGACAACGTTAGCATTTTCTTTTTCCCTTGCATTCACCGTATTTTCCCTAGGTGTTTTGTTTGCTTCTCAAGACCTTCAAAACAGTCCATTTCACCAGAAGAGCAATCATCAATGCGATGCATGACTGTTGATTACTAGATAAGATGATGAAGTATACTTTCCTTGATTACTCAAAGTGCACTACACAATTTGATACTGAATAAATATATGACTACTAGACACAAAAGTAATACGTGCATAACTTTGGTCATGGAGAGCTACTCGTGTAAGTGATGTAGGGTGAGCGTCCGGAAACGCGACCAATCTGATAATCTGGTGGTTTCTAAAGGGCCTTTCCATGGACCCCGCGCTACGCCATTTCTAGTAGGCTTACAGTCGGCTGTTTGGTGGGGGTTTCTTGAGCTTCAGCACAATTTCCGTCTCCACCATCGAAATTGTTCATCGATTTCTACTAGCTCGGCGCCTTTACTACTCCGAAACCCCCTTTGCGAGGTGCTTTCTCTTCTGGTTAAAACCTGAGACAGGAGACGAGATCGCAGACCCCGGAAAGACCTGGAAGGACGTCATCTCCTCACCTATCTCTTGTAGACATTCTTCGCTGTCTTATTACCCCGCGTCAGAATGGCGGACAACCAAGTCTATCGCGCCAGCACCACGGCACCAGTTAATATTGCCGTGGTCAAGTAAGATGCGAACATTCCAATGAATTCGATGCGAATTATTGGGCTAACTGTGCCATCAGATACTGGGGAAAGCGAGATGCGAAACTCAACCTCCCGACCAACAGCTCCATATCAGTTACTCTGTCCCAAGCTGACCTCCGAACCCTGACGACCGCCTCTTGCTCCTCTTCCTTCGATGGCGACAGCCTGACCCTGAACGGACAAGCCTCAGATATCTCGGGCCCTCGCACGCAGGCTTGCTTCCGCGAACTTCGCGCCCGACGTTCTGCTCTCGAGTCCGCCGACTCGTCCCTGCCAAAGCTCTCGACGCTGCCCCTAAAGATCGTTTCCGAGAACAACTTCCCCACCGCCGCTGGCCTGGCTTCTTCAGCGGCTGGCTTTGCCGCGCTGGTGCGAGCTATCGCGAACCTCTATGAGCTCACCGAGTCCCCCTCAGACCTCTCCCTCATCGCGCGCCAGGGATCTGGATCAGCATGCCGCAGTCTGTTCGGCGGCTATGTTGCCTGGAGGATGGGTGACAAGGACGATGGCTCCGACTCTAAGGCCGATCTCATCGCCGAGGCATCGCACTGGCCTCAAATGAGGGCTCTGATTTTTGTAATCAACTCTGCGAAGAAGGACGTGCCCTCCACCTCAGGGATGCAGCAGACTGTCGCATCGTCGGGCCTTTTCCAACAGCGTATCGCGGAAGTCGTACCTGTGAACATGGGTCTCATGGAGAAGGCCATCCTGGACAAGAACTTCAGCCAATTCGCCGAGGTCACCATGAAGGAGTCAAACTCGTTCCACGCCTGCACCGCAGACACCTACCCTCCCATCTTCTACATGAACGACGCCTCCAGGGCCGCCATTCGCGCAGTGGAGGCCATCAACAAACAAGCTGGCAAGACCATTGCAGCGTACACGTACGATGCCGGCCCGAACTGTGTGATCTACTTCCTGGAGGAGGACGAGGCTACTGTGGTCGGAGCGTTCCACAAGTTCCTGAGTGGTGTGACGGGCTGGAGGCCCAAAGCGGCGGAGGCCAAGTCTAGCGTAGAGATACCCGAGAATATCGTTGACATTTTGAAGGATGGTGTAAGCCGAGTGATTCAGACCGGCGTGGGCGAGGGACCTCTGAAGACGGATGAGATGTTGATTGCGGAGGATGGTCAGGCTGTTCAGCGATGAGGCGTGTTGGATTTCAGCGTGATATATGATAAGGATAGAGACATGAGGCGAGATCTAGGATGAGAGGATAGTATTACTTTTTTTGTAGGCTCTTAGATTCGAGACTACTAGTATTGTTTATGAAGTATGCGGTCAAAATATAAATAAATTGCTGGAAATTCAGGTCTGCCTGAGGTTGCCCGGAGACCTTTGCTGATCTGAGCTGAGGTCGGTCTCGCATTGGCGGTGCGGTGGTACAACCTCAACCTTGACCACTTCACCTTGCTATCAGCACTGACCTGATTCAACATCCCAAATCCAATTCACCACCACACCATAACTTTGATTCCTGCCGTCATGTGAAAATCTATTTCCTTCATCAAGGCGCTCTTTCTCGGACTCATTTCATCACCGCTAAGAGCGATCAACTTGCAGCATTCACCATGAGCGACCCAAGCCACGGCCGGCCTCCTCTAGGAGACGCTCAAGACGGAATTGCTGCGATGCTATCCCGTGGCACAGATGTCGAAATTTTGGAATGCGACAAGACGGGGAATGTCAGACAACGCTTGGTGCACACTGCCGATGGCCGCGTCGAGTTGGTATTGCCGTCCATAAACCCTTTGCGCTGATGCACGGACTCATTGCTGATTCACAAACAGACATCGCCTCGAAGCAAATCAAGAAGTTATCTGACCAGATCTCTCAGCGGCTGGCGCCAAGCAATCCTCGATTCTTTCCTTCCAGTCGGCTACCCTCACTCCGTATCAGATGACTACCTCGCCTACCAATTCTACGATTCCCTGCAGGCTTTCTTCTCAACCATTACCTCCCTCCTCGCCAGCCGTGCCCTCCTCGAAGGCCTCGGCGTCGGTGATGCCAACTCCTCAGCAACCTTCGCTATGTTACTCACTATTCTCAATGACGCTACGTCTCGTATAGCCACCATTGTCTTCGCCCACCGCTTCGGGCTCCGCATCGAGCCAGATGCCAAGCGTTATCGCTTCCTTGCCGACCTCTTCAACGACACCAAGTTCTTTCTGGAGCTCTACAGCCCTTACTTTGGCCCCTATGGCAAAATACTTGCTCTTAGCACGGGCCAAGCTTTGGGTGCATTGTGCGGCGTGGCTGCGGGTGCGAGTAAAGCTGCTTTGAGCGTTCATTTTGCTAGGCATGACAATTTGGCTGAACTCAATGCGAAGGAAGCAAGTCAAGAGACGGCAGTTGGGCTTGTCGGGCTGCTGGTAGGCACCTTGGTTGTCAAGTACGTTGAAGACCACACTACGGTTGTGTCTTTGATGATTATCTTGGTTCTTGCTCATCTTTGGGTCAACTATCTGGGCGTTTGCAACGTTTATATGACGACGTTGAATCGCCAGCGAGCTACGATCCTCTTCTATGAGTATCTGCGCACAGGGAAGGTTCTGTCGCCTAAGGAGGTGGCTAAGTGTGAGAACATCCTCTTCTGGAACCCAGAGGTTGTGAACCGCTTGGGACAGAAAGTCGCTCGCATTGAGTTCGCAGAGAGCTACCGGCAAGCAACAAACTTTCCCCCGGCCACCTATAGCACCCATCTTCTAGATGGTCATAAGGGGCTCAAGTTTATAGGCACGCGGAAGTCAGATGGTTTCAGCACTATTCGCATCCTTCTTTGGAATGAAGTCGAACCTGCCGGTGCTATTTTGGCTTGGTTCCACGCCATGGAGATTGCGTGGATGATGGACAAGGGAGAAGGCTTCTCAACCAAGCTCGATTGTACCATCCGCGAGGTCAACGCAGACGACAAGGCCACTGAGAAACCACACTTCAAGAAGCACTATTGCGACGATCGGCTGTGGGAGCAGATGGCAGCACAGGGCTGGGACACTGGATCTCAATCATTCGAGACTGGCCCTCCTTTGCGTCTGCGTGTTCAGCCGGCGGCTCGAAAGGATGAATAGCCAAGAGGGCATAGGAAAGGCAGCGCGCTGCAAAAGCACAAAGCTTTAGATAACGACTGACGACCGCGAGAGATGATTCGGGCTTTAGCGCCCATGTATAGATGCCTGAGATGATACAAAGAGAGCCTTTTCGGCTCTTGTTCTAATACAAACACATGACCCTTGTGTACAGTTCCCAACGCCATGCAAAAGTATTATATAGCCCTATTCCATCGTACATAACCCCATTATAGGCCTAAGCGAGGCCAGTCCAGCGCATCGCGCGCATTTTTACACCTTCCCACGAGTTGAGCTTCGGACGCACATCAAGATAGAAGCTCGGCCCTGCTTTCCCATTCGCGCGTCCCTGGTAAAAGTCGATCACGTAGTCAACGCGGGTACCACAACGGTCGATGACCCAGTCGTGGCGGTCGAATGGTGCCGAGTACCCTAAGATGGTATTAAATCGAGCTGTCGGTGTCATGCGTTCCATTTTGTTGGCGAAAGATTCGAGTTTAGGGCCGCCGCATCTATAAGCGACTCGTGTTAGCTAGCTTTCTTTGCGGGAGCCATCGTTCCGCAAGAGGTTCGACATACTTTGATTGAACAAGATACGGCTCCTCCCATTGCCGTATTTCTGCCCATGCCCTCTCATTGACAGCATTGTGTATCGGCACCACTGTCTTCATATCTGCTGTCCGAGCATCATAACCTTTACGCTTCATCGCCTCAAAGAACATCTTCTCTGAAGGGTAGACCCAATTCCCCGAGGCATGAGCGCCCGACTCGACCTCGGCGTTGGCGGAAGATCCGTGATCCACAGGACATGCATCTGGGTTGCCGGTAGCTCGAGGAATGGTTGATATGACTCGGTCGGTGTCGAGGCCAGGTCTGGATGGTGAAGCTGCCGGTGGTGCCGGCGCGGCAGGTTGTGATGACCAAGGGAGGTAGGATGTGATTGTTTCGGTCCAAGACTTTGCGCTGGGTTGTGAAGTGTGAGGAACTGGACATTGGCTAGACGCGCTTGGTGATTTGGACTTTTCCGCTGCTCGGGCTTGCTCGATCCATGCTTCTCGCGCTTTGTGGTCGACGGGGCAGGCCGATTCTGGGTCGTTGCCGGCCATGGTAGTAAACAAATTAACAAAATCACCTATACTCGTACGCGTATCTCCTTAAAGACAATAGATTCCACCAGATGAGGCTATGACGCCGGTTTCCTAAACACAATGGGCTGCCTTGAAACGGTAATTTTCTAGCATCTACATTTGAGGAAGTTCACGATACCGATAAGCAGTGCAGTTATCCGTGGTTTTGCCGCACGCTATGCAAGGAACAGGACCCGCACCCTGAGTATGGTGCATTCGGAGCGAGCCGCCATCGTTCATTGTCTACCTCTGTCAACTTAGCTCTAATTTCATAAGCGATGTCGCGTGCGCACTCTGAGTGCTTGTTATTCTGGTCCTTGTAACCAAGTCTGCTCTCCCTTAGACCGCAATTTGGCACGAAAATGAAACCCAAGCCAGCAGCTCAGGCTCGGCTGCTTACATCATTGGTGGTCGATCAAGGGACTTCCCTCCCTGGTCGATTTTTAGAGTACCGGCCTGCCACACGATCGATCTCGATATCAGGACCAAAACCTCCGGACTGAGGGTAAGCACCGACTCATGATGAATGGCTCGCTTCCACCCAACCATCACCCCCAGGGTTCCTACATCAGTAAGGCTCTGATCAAGCCCTTCAGGTCGCTGGGCGTTGACCCACGTATATTGAGCTCTCCGCAAAAGACTTTTTACAGTAGGTACCTATGATCTCATCGTTGTAGCGGGTGAAAGTGAACTGAAGTCATCGTGATGACGTCGTTCACATGGAAGGTTCTACCAGAATATGATAGTAGCGGGCAAACTTTGACTAGACTACAAAAGCTCTGTAGCGTAGGTCCTGAGATTTCTCTTCTTCCCCTCATCATTCCATTGAGATTTTGAAAATTGCATTGTCGCACAACGTGAAAACCACAACTCACACTTCGATACCCCTCCATCTTCACATCAATCAACATGTCTAGCTACGAGGAGATCTCTCGCCAGGCTGAGGAGGACCTTGGCAAGCCTCAGGCTTTCGGCCAGAACCGCCACGAGGGCCTCGCTGAGGCTGGCGTCAACTCTTACGCCGAGAAGAAGTTCCCTTCTGCTGAGATCACTACTGGTGATGAACTGAGCACCAATGCCGGCTACAACAAGCGCATCCCTCCCAGCGAGGGTGGCATTCTGGATGACCGTGGCCGGTAAGTTTCATCTTATCTTGTATTCGATTGTTTGATCATGCTAACACTCAATTTTAGCCAAACCCGTGGCGAGCACTACGAGGGCACTGGTGGCCCCATCGACAAGGTGAACGAGAGGTCCGGTGCCTACAACGACAACGACGTCGTGCCCGCCAACGTTGGCAAGGCTGGAGGTCTTGGAGGTGCCCATGACATCGCTACCAAGGGCCAGGAGGCTGCTACTGCCAACGTCGGCCACAACGCTCCCGGTGTCGGAGGTTCACAGTTCAAGGGCAAGGACTACTATACACCTGAGTCCGTGCCTGACAGCATCTCTGCTGAGGGCAACATCGCCCCTACTAGCGTGAAGGAGGCTTCTCGCGAGACTGAGGGTCTGTAAATTACTCGGAAGGATTAAGCATATGGGAAAGGAAAGAAAGGCGTTTTAGGGCTTTGATGTTCAGTTCAAGAGCATGATATCATGATCAAGATCAATGAAAGACCTTCATGACCACATATACCAGGTTTCATCCGTCATGGAGTAGTAGTTTTTGTTTTTAGTGATTGATTCGTAGAAATGTGTCGTCTTTTCGTTTGACTAAATATCAACCTCGAGCATGAACAAGGTAATGTTAATTGCTTAACGATAAATGGCACGGCAATGCCTGCTCCGGTCTGCGGCATGTGGGGCACTACAGAACCGGGTCAGCCACCTCGCCTGACCTCATCAGCTGCACCGAGTCCCTTATCTAATCTGACCGTTGACCACCGACTTCCTGCAAAGTCCAACATTCCGTGATCAACGCCGCGAGCGACCCTGCGCAATGCCTTTTGTCCTGCATTCTGACTCTTACGTGTTATTACTGAGATGACAAGCCGATCACCTTCGTCCTCGGCGCTCTTACCCATGCCTGGGGCGGCTTCGTCATCATGGGCCATGTACGTGGCCCGGACCAAGGCCATGCTACGAAACCCAGAAATGAAAGTGATTGTCGCATTCTGGTTGCTAGGTGTGCATTTATGTGAAAAGAAATGCACAATCATGTTTCGCTAACCTGACTCGAAGGCTTGATTAACAATGTGCTCTACGTGATCATTCTCTCCGCCGCACAGGATCTCGTCGGTTCCCTCCCGAAAGGCGTAGTCCTCATCGCCGACGTCCTCCCGTCCTTCCTCGCGAAACTCGTCGGACCCTACTTCATCCACCGCGTTCCTTATAACATCCGAGTCCTCGTTTTCATCGCCCTCTCCTCAACGGGCATGCTTATGGTAGCACTGACGCCACCTTCGAAATCCGTCGCGGTCAAAATGGTCGGCGTTGTCCTCGCCAGCTTTAGCAGTGGAGGCGGGGAGCTCAGCTTCCTAGGCTTGACACACTACTATGGGCAGGTCAGTCTTGCTGGATGGGGCTCGGGAACGGGTGCGGCGGGCTTGGTGGGAGCTGGTCTGTACGTCGTGTTGACGGAATGGTGGGGATTCAGTGTACGGGATAGCTTGCTCTTCTCGGCGTGTCTCCCGGCTATCATGTTTGTCAGCTTCTTCATCATTCTTCCGCGAGGCCCACTGAGGGACGCATCCAAGCGCAAGCAATACGATGTCGTTCCGGAGAATGACGTGGACGAGGAGGAGAGTGTTGTTGAAGACGAGCGCTCTTCATCGGCGTTGCTGAACCCAGAGCCGGGCTCTCCGACAGCGACGCGGTCGAGGCGTTCATCGCACGACAAGCACTCACTAGCTACCAACTTGCGCAGAGCGAAGGCGCTTTTGGTGCCGTACATGCTGCCGTTGTTTCTCGTGTACGTAGCCGAGTACACCATCAACCAGGGCGTTTCCCCAACCTTGCTCTTCCCCGTGGAAGAGTCCCCATTTAAAGAGTACCGGGGGTTCTATCCCTTCTATGGATTCCTCTACCAGCTTGGAGTCTTTGTCTCGCGCTCATCCATCTCGTTTATCCGTATACGACACCTCTACATGCCCTCGTTCCTCCAGATCGGCAACGTCGTCCTGCTAGTTTTGCAGTCGCTGTACTTCTTTATCCCATCCGTCTACATCATCTTCATCATTATCTTCTGGGAGGGTTTGCTAGGTGGCGCCGTCTATGTCAACACCTTTGCTGATATCTTGGAAAATGTACCTGCTGAAGATAGAGAGTTCAGTTTGAGCGCAGCTACGGTCAGCGATAGCGCTGGGATTTGTGTAGCTGGGTTCATTGGTATAGCGTTGGAGCCGAGACTATGTGCTTACCAGGTTGCGGACGGTAGGGACTGGTGCAAGCGGATTCGCGTTCAGGATGGATAGACACTTCATTTCTACCTAAAGCTGCGAAGATATATAGCATGTTCTTATATACGAGAGACGATCTAGCCAATGACAAGCGATGCATCTTCAAGCTCTCTAATATCAATTACAGAGTGATTTCAACTACATCTCTGTCGATGTCAGAGCAGTCCTCCCACGTAGGAGCTGTCTCTAGATCGTCCATTAATGCTTTCCACATCTCCCCTTCCCATCCTTTACGCTTCTTCACACCTCGGAGCTCTAACCAAAGCACAATAGCACGATGATCCAGCCGCATCCTATGCTTCATCCACCAAAAGTCATACCGCCTCATAAGCCCGCACCAGCACCCTAATACCCACATGGACCGCTCATCCCCTGCTTCTAGCAGATCACGGAATTCGAAATCAAGCTTGCCCACAAAGGCAACATATAGGAAGTAGTGCTCGGACCGGGGTGAAAGATGTCTGATCTCGGCAAGGATGCGCAGCGGCTCATGGAATAGGTTATCCTCGGTGTCATCATCTGGCATTAAGCTGCAGAGGTTAAGCCAGTGAGCAGGCACTCGGGTCAGCGGTTTTATCTCCCCATTGTATGTGCGCTGCTCATCATCTGAGGCTTGGAACATCCATTGAAGCATCGTGCCATCTCCGTGGTATTGACTTGTTGATAGTAGGAGGGGTTTATAGCCCATGATCAGAGAGAACCAACTCAGCCGCTGAGGACAGGTACTGAAAACCCATGAGCTATAAAGATCATTCGAGCTACTAACAATAGAAAATGCAAGAAGATTCAACAGCATAGACGAAAGAAGCAGTGCATCAGAACCACTTTGATCCAGTGGCTCAGCTAAAGCCATTTGCAACCCACGCACAGCGAGGGACTGCTGGAAATGCTCCGCAACGCGATGGCGAGCTGGTGAGATGGTATGATACCGAAGATGGGAAGCCGAGACAGCCAGCATGGCATCAAGGAGGTGCGGCCGGGAGAGACCTAGGGTGATTACTGGCTCTGCACCTTGAGCTCCGAAGCCTTGCAGGTCGTTGAAGACATAGGTGAAGTGGTTCAGAAGAACGATGCGAGGAGTCCCGTATGGGGAGGTAGACTGATCTAGGCGGGATGATGGCGGAAACGCACAGAGCGATGAATCTGAATATACTGGTGATTCCAATTGAGGGCTAGACTGCTGTCTCTCTACAGAAACTGAGGGCGGCGTATTCCCCTTGCTCGTGGGAAATGCACAAGGTGCCCCAGCTCGCTGGCATCGTCCACACTGCGGCTTAGATACATCGCACTGCCAAGTACTGTCAATGGAACGTGCAGGGAAAGTCGGATGGTTATCAAGCCACTTACCTTTACACGCTTCACTTTGCAGCTCAGACATCCGCCTTTGGACTTTGGATGCGTCTTGCGCTTCTGGTACCGACGCACCTGCGGCTTCGTGCAGCCGCCATCACCTTTACCCCAGCTGAGGACCTGAAAGCTTGGCTCAGTCATTGTACTATGGGCATTTTGGAGTGTCCATTGCAGGCTGATGAGGGCTGAAGATGAAAGAGGAAAACGAAGTGCGTCCTTCTGCTTCTTTAAAGCATCCTGGCAAGCATTGAATTGCAGTATGTATGTAATGACGTTGAAAGTACTACGTTGTCTGAGGCTGATCTACAGGTATGATCGACAAAGCGTCGTTTTCCCCATTAGGCGATAGCGGCTAAAGCTAAAAACGCCGTTCGTTCTAGCTTTGGTGCGGTACCCCAGCTTTCGACGGCTGCCTGTATGTAAGTATAGTAAGTCGACAATCTACTTGAGCCGGTCAGAGGTTTTCCGGCAGCTTCGTGGGATCTATTACGAAAAGCGCGCTGGACACGACCGACTTGGGAGGGAGAAGTCAAAGCGTCATGTTGAGATACGATCGAAGCGAAGCGTTCGTTTCCCCAATCTGGGACTTACTGGAGGCAAACGGAACTATAATGACATTTTGGATGACAACCCATCAGAGGAGAGAAAGAAAACTAATCGATCATCGCGGCGTATGCGAGTCTGAACTCATCAGTTTCGTTTTCCTATTTTGGCAATGAAGATGTGTAAGGTATATAAGCAACAAGAACAGCGTGCTGCTCTCAATTTCGACCGATTCTTTGCACATTAGCATTCGCTGTTAGTTTTTAAATCCATCATAATGCACATCAAAGCTTTGGCCTTCCTATACGGCGTCGCCGGTACCTTTGCGGTAAGAGCGTTTTGTAAGAACACTCCCGAAGGTCTTGTCGACCTCGGTTATGCCAAGCATGTCCCAACTTACATAAACACGACCAGCTCTGGTCACCAAGTCGCCATCTACAAGAACATCCGATTCGGAAACGCCCCAACGGGAGAATTACGCTTCCGCAAACCTGATACATGTCTGCCTGTTGTTCACGAGATTCAGGATGGAGATTTCCCGCCAAGAAGTCTCGATTGCATATCTTCTGCGCCCGCTATGGTCCCTTTCCCGGATATTAATGGCACGACCTGGGGAAGAGAAGACTGCTTGTTTCTTGATGTTTATGTTCCAGAAGGGGTGAAGCCAGGGGATAATGTCCCCGTGCTGCACTTCTATGTGGGAAGCGCATATGCTTTTGGAGGCAAAGACCATTGGTTCAATCCCATGGGACTTTTCGAGCATATGTTTGAGAAGTATGACGGAAAGATCATTTTTGTCGCCAATAACTACAGGTATGTCACCATATCATCCCTCGAATGGGGAGTCAAGAACTGACCAGTCAATAGGCTCGGTGCACCTGGATTCACTTACTCGGAAGATGCCAATCTAGACGCCAATATTGGCATGTTTGACTGTCTTGCTGCGGCCGAGTGGACTTCAAAGCATATACACAAGTTCGGCGGCGACGGTAATCGCATCACCGTAGCGGGCCAGAGTGCTGGTGCTGGTATGATCTACTACATGTTGGCCCTCAATGGCGGGGACGAAGAGCTGCCTTTCCAAAGAGTGAGCAATGAACAGCTATCAAGTTTCGGAATAGGTTGCTAAAGGATCTTTGCAGGCATTTCTGTCCTCCATCGCCGCTCCGGCTCGGCGCAATGTCACTGAAAGACAGACAGAGCTCTACAACATTGTCCTAGATGCGGCTGGGTGCACTTCCACGGATTGCCTTCGTTCGATATCCGAGGAGGACCTTCTAGAGCTGAACGACAAGGTCATTAATCAAATGCCAAGCACTGGCGGCGGAGGTGTTCTTGGGCCAGTCATTGGTTTCGGCCCTGGTCCAGACGGCGATGAGATCCCTGATATCCCGTTAGCCTTGTTCGAAAGAGGCGACTTCCACGACGAACTTGAAGGCATAATTTTAGGCAACATGGCGCTTGAGGGGAAAGGTCTTTCTCATGACGATGACCAGCCTCAGTATTTCCCCATCATGGTGCGCCAGATTATGCCGATGGCAAGCAACGAAACGGTGTCAGCCATCGAGGCCCTTTATGATTTCGATCCTAAAGCTGCTCAATCGCTTGCGTGGGATTGGACAACGGATGCTATCTTCGCTTGCAACGCATACAACCTAGCCAAAGCCCTTCCGGACAAGTCAAAACGATATATCATGACGACGCCTCCTGCAACGCACGGAGCGGACCTGTATTGTAAGTCATTCCCCAACCCCACAGGTTGCCCTTCGTCGCTAATAATGTGGGCGGGCCTAGACTACTTCTATGTTGACCAGAATGAGACACCTATCGGCGACTCTAACGTAGGCGTGGCTCGCGAATTCCAGTCCAAGTTACTGGACTTTGTCTATGGAAGGGACTCTAGCTGGCCAGCGTTCGGAGATGACATGACCTTGTTCAATATCACCGACAGATTTCACCTCACACCAACCCCGGATGAATTGGCAAATCGTTGTGATCAGATCAATGGTTTCGTTATGGATGATTCAAACGGGGCTTGATCGCGGATGTTAGATTGGGCTGTTTGAGCTCTCCGAGGATTGTAATCGCGAGGACAGAGTCGCGGGCCCCCCAAGTCGCCCTTGGAAGTAGACTAAGATGTATAGACAAGCACCACTAATTAAAATCAGTGCAACACGCAGCTAAATGGGAAATTCGACTCCAGGTTGGCCTCATGCTGGCATTGCTATCCGAAATGATAAAGTCATGTCCGATTTTGTTGTGGAGTAAGGCTCCTCGTGTCGGATGCGGAGAATTCTTCTTGCTGAACTATAGGGGCTAAAGGGTCTGGAAATTGATGTCTCTCACCGTAGCGCCATATGTTTCTAAATTCCAAAGGCTAAGAGGCGTTACCAGTGATGCCGAAAACGTTTCTACGTTTATAGTAAGTAGACCCTCCCGTTCATGGCTCCACGTGTAAGCCGAGCCGCTCGCAGTCGCGCAGAACACAGCGCCTGGGAAACAGGTTCATCAGAAACTGGGGATAAAAAATAGAAAAGGTTCTGCAACCGTTGATCAGTGTGAGGCCTCGGGAATGGCTTTGTCAATGGTGGGCGGGCTAGTGCTGCTGCTAACAGTGTGGTCTAAGACATGGCATCTCGTGCGTGGTTGGTGTCGTAGACTTTGGTTACTGTAGTGGTCAGACTAGACGGCCGATGCGGTGTGAGGTACTACGCTCTCGTTTACATGTTGATGAGCAAGTCAGCTATTGTTCATGGTATATGAGTGTAAATGCGTGTAGGATGAAGATGATTAGAGGTTGCTAGGTGGTGTAGATGGATGGGTTTGATAGTTGATGAGGTGCGTGCCATGAGTTCATGTAATTATACCTTAGTCAGTACTACTAGTAGTACTTTAATAGTGGCCAGGGATGACAGATTGAGTTGGAGGCAGGGCTGGGGCGGCCAATCAGGGGCTGTCTTATAGAAACTTTAGGGAGGGGTCTGTCTCCCTGGAGTCGCCTCGTTTCGCCCTGCAGTTTACTGGCTTTGCTGGCTTCAGCCCCCCCCCAGAAGAGCTTGCTGGGGCTTGCTAGAGCTCGCTGGAGCTTAAAGGCAGCCACTGAAGCTTAGCGACGGCCACCAGCGTCCAGAAACGGCACCAGCCTACTTCGTTCCTTTCTACTACAAGGTGCGACCAACTCTTAATAGGATAAAGATACACTTTAGTGTCTGCATAAAGCTTCAGCCTTTTAAACAGTCAGATAGATTAAATGCTGTAGGTTGAGCGGTGATCTTGAGAACAAAGGGACTTGTTATAAAAGAAAAAAAAAAAAAAACCTTATTGTTCGATATCAAGGAGTCATGGTGTGATCGGGGGTGGTGTTTTATCTACGTGGACATGCTTCCAACCCTTGACTTGATGTACCTCTTGGCTGTTACAAGCTGCCGAGGTACTTCTGTCTTCTCTCCCCTCCCTTCGCAAGCAGCCATTCGAGTCCTCCTCCATCCGTCTTCATTCTGAACCAAAACTACTGCTACTTACTACTACTACTACTACTCCAGCCGCCAATTCCTGACACCTTCGCACTGCACGCAGGCAGGCAAGGGTTCAGGAGTAGAATCAGCACCCTGCGAATGGGGCCCTTTCGCTAATACTGGTTAATCCGTCCCTTGACTCGTTCTTACGTTCGTTGTTCGTTCGCCTCTTTGTTTACCTACGCGACTCGATCCCCTCCGACCTCACCTGGGAAGCCGCTCTTCCTCGCAACTCGCCCTTCAACCGCGAGCGATTCCTCTGCCGGTATTGCGTCCTTCGATCCGCCAGTCCTCGTAATATGCTGCAAATATGATTGCAGGTGCGCGTACATACAAGACGGCAGTTCTCCTACTGGGAGCTGTCGTCTTGATGGCTTCTTTGGTTGGCTTTCTCTACCGCACAACGGGTTATTGGCGGCCAGTTGGGTATGTTTTTTTTACTGTACAAACACTTCTTCAAACCTGGCACGCGCGCGACCTGCTACTCCGAGTCTTGCGCGCCATGGCATGGCACTTCTACAAACAATGTCTTTACATGAATTACGGCTGACGGTGGTTTTTTGTGGTATAGGCTGGGTGGATCAGAGTTTCCGGTCGTTGATGATACGACGGGGTCCCCAATGGGCGATACGAGCGATGATCTTAGCACATTTGGCGACGACATGATGCGCGAAATGTATCTGAAAGAGATCAACAAGCCTCTCATGGTCGATGCATCAAAGTACCAGCGCTTTGGGGCATTTGATTGGGAGCTCGAAGGCGAACCGATTTGGACCGAGCCATTGGGGGAGAGGCTTTGCATTATCGATCTCGACAACCGGCCCTTCGACAAGCCAGGCGAGATTTTCTCCGAGAAGATGACCTGGGACAATGCCTCTCAAGTTCACGGTCTATCTGTTGGATTTCTGAACCACTGGCTCTATGGTACGTTAATCGATCCCAGCAGTCCGTATAACGTACTGACCGCTACGCAGCTAAGATCCATGGCTATACGTACTATTATATCGAAATCGAGGAATATGAGGACCGTCGCACCTCATGGAAGAAAGCCCCCGTCATGGCCGAAATCCTCAAAGAGCACGACACCTGCATTTTTATAGACTCAGATGCCATCTTCCACCATCTCGACTTGCCCTTCGAGTGGCTCATGAACTACTGGGAACTCGACCCCGAAAAGAACTCTCTAGCCCTAGCTATCGACCCCGAATTGGAACATAACAGGAACAAGTTCGGCGATCTCTACCTGAATACGGGCTTCATCATCGCCCAGAACAATGAGAAGACCTTCCGCATCTTGGATGAATGGGAGAAATGCCCCAACGAGGATTCAAAATACCCTGATTGCAAGAAGTTTCGCTACAACGCCCCCGGCAGTCCCACAGACCAGGGTGGATTCGGCACGTATATTCGCTACGACTTTGCCGAGGATATCAAGGAGCTTCCCTGCACCGAGGCCAACGGATTCCCCGAGAGCAAGACGGGCTGTTCCGGCCTCTTCATTCAGCATTTGTGGACTGGAAAGTCGGACTGGATCAAGGTCCGCATTGGAGAACAGCTGCCTGGCAAATTCCTCGAACTCTTTCATCAACAATTTCTCGCCGAGAAGGACGAGTTCTTCCAGACAGAACCCGAGCTCATGGGCGACGAGATGAATTAATACAATCGCGCTCACACCCATCACGGGCTATTTCGTGATCAAAGCATGGGCAAAGATGGTATACTTATTCTCGCAGACCGGCATGTTTTTATTGTATTATGATACCTTGACATCTATTGGGTTGGTTTCGTTGTTCATTTCTCGCGGGGTCGTATGGCGTTTGTGCGTACAGGATCGGGCACGGGAAAGAGTCAGGTTAGGCTCAGAATCGTTTGTTTCATGTATGAGGATCGGAATGGGAACATCGACACGAGTGGCGATCACGGCCGGATCTGTAACTTCACACAGGGATGAAGGGACATGTGGGCTGGGTATATGATTTAGAGATAGATATCCCAGCATGTGGATGGCCAGGAGAGCCAAACTCAATTAAAGATCACACTATTGAAGTTTATTCGATGTCAATCGCCTTCTTGATACGTTTGTCTTGACACTTGTATTAGTAGTAAGGTGCCCTCTCTGATGTTAAAACATGGGTTGAAACTTCTCGCCATAAATGCCTTGCTTCTGATCTGCCCGCGAATACGTCTGAAGAAAGGGACATTATTTTCTATCATTAAGTTAAATACGTATCTAGCGCAAGATTCCCGTCATTTTTCTTGTCTACTATGCCTCCGGCTCCTCACTCGCCCAAACGACAATATTCGACGGACAGTCCTCCATATCCCTAAAGAAAGCCCTGACCTCAGACTCCGTATACCGCATACTAAAATGCATCAAGATAAACGTCGTCATCGGCCACTTCCTGACCACCTTTTCTAAATCGCTCCACAGCGTGTGCTTCGTCTTGTCCGCCTGCGCCTTATGCTCATCATACAAGAAACTGCACTCTGTAATTACGACGGGAATCCCTGCTTTTAACCACTCTGGCTCGCTTTCTAGTACTTTCGTCGTTGTGTCCCCTAGGAAGGCGAATATGGGCGCTGTGTGGGCCGAGGTGATTTCTACCCCGTCGGCTTGTTTGAGCCGCTTTAGTTCGGGACCTGATGTGCCGACGAATTCTGGCTTGAGCTTTTGGGTAGTCATTTGGAAAACGTAACCTACGCAGGGGACGGTGTGGTCGCAATCGAAGACTGTAGCTGTGATGTTCTCTTTGAGACGGCGGAGGGGCATGACATCGCCGTGGCGGACGCCGTGAGCGCGATGGGTGTTGAGAAAAGCCGCTTCTGAAGGTGTCCTTCCCGGATCATCCGTATTATCACCCACCTTTTCTCCATCTTCTTCCTCTTGGGTCATCAAGCCCTTCTTCACAGCGTCCTCGGACCCAAGTTCCCCACCAAGATTCAGTAGAGTCTTTGCCAGGATAAAATCATTGAAAACAGACTTCATGGCCGCGGGGCAGTGAATATCCGGCGGATCGTCCCTATCGATAAACGCCGGCGCCATGAGAGAATGATCACTGTGGCCGTGGGTGATGAATACATGCTTAGGTCGGATACGGTTGACGCAGAGCCCGGCGTCGAGGAGGAGGTTGAGTTGGGGTATGACAAAGGATGTGTGCCAGGCGGCGCGCGACCGGCCGGTTAGGACGCAGTTGTGATAAGGTTTGGGGAAACGCCATTCTAAGATTTGGGAGTCGATGCTGGGTGGGAGGGCGGAGGGGAAGGTTGCGCCTTGGGATTTTGTCATGGCTGGTGAGTGGAGGAGGGAAGAAGTGAGTGTTGTGAGGTTGAAGGTGGTGAAGGTGGTGTTGATGGCGATCCGTGCTTGTGATGACGGTGGTTTTGATTGATAATGTAAAGGAATGTGTGTTAGTGTTGTTGGAGCACAGGAGATCGAGCCTCGTGCTATCCGCGATGTTGGAGTTGCATGAAGGGAACAATTTCATGTACATACAAACACCAAACATCTGTAGCAATACCGGTTTTATGAGTGTGATATCATTGCGGCTCCCTCACGTTGGGAATACCTAGAACTTGAAGCTGCCTCCCAAATTGGGCAAGTATGACTCCAACACCTTCAACCGCCACCATTGGTTAGTCTACTCTTCCCCGCGACATTTCGCCGCTAAGATCCGGCTAGAGGGTTATGGAACCTATGCCTCAGCTGGCCTTACTCTCTGTCATGTGTCGTGTCATTCCTCTAGACAGCACTTGAATCGTGCGGTGTCCTACATATTCACATTTACAACATGATGCGAACTAGACTGTCGACACTTTAGTCCTTTATTCACCCCGGAAATCCTAAGTTACGCCCTAGTCGCTCTATCGAGCTAAAGCAATCCTCTTCGCCATCTTACACCTCAATAGGCTTAAAATCCTCATCCAGGTAGTACCACTCATCGTACTCAGCAGGCCTCTCGGCAGGAGGCAGAATATCAGAGTCCTCCGGCAGGTCAAACTCCTCCGTGGTATCCTTGCTGTTGATATACGTCTTTGACCAGCGCGGGGCTGAGGTCTGGTTCTGAGCAATCTCGCCGGGGTCTGTTCTTCCGTTCATCATTCTGCGCCAGTACGTGTGGCTCTCGGAGACGATTCTCTGCGCGAATTTGGCGTCCTGGTAGTCTTTTCCGACAATGGTGTTGAGGCCATCGCCTTTAACGACTTTGTAGTACTGACATGAGGTGTTAGATCGGAGAGTTCTACGTTATTTGTTGGGACAGTATGAGTAGTGACTTACGATGAACCAGTCGTAGAAGGCCTCGCGCATACCCGGGCGGTACTTGTCCAAGTCCTCGATGGCTAAGACCCTGTTAGCCGCTGCTCACATACGATAAGAAAGATGTACATACTGTTAATCTTGTCCGCAACCGGATCCTCGACATCAATGGCAATAATCTTCCAGTCGGTCGACTCGTCCTACAAGCAAAGTTAGCAACAGCTGGCGGTATTTGAAGTGATACAAAACGTACGTCAACCATGGCGAGTCCACCCAGGATCTTGGCCTTCTTTACCTCTCCAATCTTGCTTGGCCTACTCAAGCTTGTCAGTCTTGCTCCCTCCATATTCTTTTTACTTGGAGCTGTACTCACACCAAACCGCTTATGTCGAAAATATCAACGGGGTCATTGTCGCCAGGGAACCCAGTGAAGTCGTGGTCGTGGTTGGGATCCTCCCAGGTCTGGGGGATAGAGCCGTAGTTGAAAGGGTAAGTCTTGTGCGGCCAGACGCTGTAGACGAAGCGTGGCTTATCGTCCTTGTCATCGTGGAAGATGGGGTCTTTTAATTGATAAAGTAATTAGTCTTATGCCCTTCGATCGGAGGAAAATCCACTGTGTAGAGGGTTTTAGATACATACTCAGAGGCTCATCCCGCTTCGTCTCAATTTTAGCGTCGGTCCAGCGAGGAATCTCCGTGTAGTAGTGAATGATGCTCTGGTCGTCCTTGTTGGGGTAGAGGGGGATGTCGTGCCAGAACGAGATAGGGTTTCCATCCCTCTCAAGCCAGACACGCCAGTCCTAGAATCGAAACAATATTAGCCGAATTCGCCATCATTGTCACTGGGCGCCGGTTCGTCAATGGCCTACCAGAGTGTTGCGAGCGCCAACCTCACGGACGCTAAGGTCCTTGATGTCAAACTTCTTAGCCGCGCTGAAAGCAGCAAGAGGCAAGACAGCCAAAAGGCGCAACAAAGAAGAACTAGGCAGCATTTTGAAAACCCTTCTTGTTTCGTTGTTCCCAAAATTGTTGTTACAGAAGGAAAAACAAACCCAAGGATAAAGGTACGAAGGGAGATAGAGGCAAAGGAAACGTGACACCGGACTGTTTCTGGAACAGGATCGATGATCCCATACTACTTATTATAAACAACCAACCCTGCGCATTAAGAAATGACGCGCGGGCGTCCTCATTGCACCGGATCTTCCAAGCCGTTAGATCGCATTGATCCCCTATAATCATGCATGTCACCCTCCTCTAACCAAGAAGACGAGGCTAACCCGCGATGCTCGGGGGCCCGCCCTATCGGCGCTTGGCCTGTCCCGTAGTGGGTCGCCACGACTTAGACGCACCGGGTCCCTGCAGGGGTTCTTTAAGAAGCTTCCCCCCCACGAGCGATGCGGATTCTCCACTGAGAGGCCGTCGTCGAGGGCACGTGGGCTTCTGGAAGTTCATCTTGTTGACGCACGTTCTTCGTCTGTTGGCGACCTTCTGTTTTCTGAAGAAACATGTTTGTGGTAGGAGTTCGCGTCCTGTTCTTGGCGGATTGGGGGCGTCTTGCGTTCGAGCAATAGTTTAAAGATTTAATCGGGGCGCTGGCCTCCTGGGGTTGCCGTTGCTGTGATCCAAGAGCTCGGCGCTCGGGACGAACACCACTTACACCAGGCCGGCTAGCCACATGTTCGTCTGGTTACGAGGGAAATAACTACTAGTCTTCTTCCATTGGTCTTTTCGTATGACTTTTGCTTCTTTTGCTTACGCAGCTCAGTCTGCAAGTGGAATTGTGTCCATGTCAGACCTCTCGCCAAGAACGACCTGTACATGATACGTCTGGAAGCAACCATTCTCGAAGGACAGCGGAAGATTCTCAGATTGCAATCGATCCGAGATCGGCGCGACGACTTATACGCCAGAATTACAGTACCCGTTAGCATTCATTGTGGTGGTTTGCAGCATAGACAAAGTTACTCGGAGTCTCAGTTCATCCTGGCAATCCTTCCGTGGAGCTCGAAGCCAGCAATTTATTTCGCATTTCCGCTTCCTACTCATGCTATCACATCTATTCTTGTTAGAGTGCATAGTTCTCGCTGAGGATGGCTTGTATGGAGGCCACCAAAAAGAGATGCCTTACCACAGAGAAATTCCCATACAAACCAAACTACCATGCTAACCGCCAATTGCATTCGCTTTTCCCATAGCATCGCTTGACTGGCTTCTTTCCCTGAGCCCTCCTCTCCCCGAAACGACACGAACAATAATATGACCAGTCACGTCATCTTCCAGCGTTATGTGAAGGAACAGCCTTCATTAGAGTTCTGAGTACGTGCACGAAACTTCGTCATAGTAGTCGCCAATAGTCCCCCATCTCAATGAGCTCCATTTCTCCGGATTCTTAGTCGCGTCTTCGAAATGCTTGAGAGCCATGACTGCCTGCGCCGCCCATCTCGCCGGGGTAATGCGTCCTACCCCCGTACCGAGGGGCGTCATCAGAATGCTCTTAATCTCTTCCTTGTCATTCTCCGGGGCGCGACCCTCGCGGACAGCGCGATTGTGATTGTCGACGGCGCATAGAAGACTCCAGACACACTCATACACGACCTCGCGATCCCAGCGCACGTCGGTGGGGTAGCGCATAGTAGGGCAGAGGGCCACTCGCTTACATCCCCAGACGTTGCGCGATCTTTCCTTAAACTCACCAGGGATGCGCACCAAAGTGCATGTCCCAGGCGGTGCGAAGCCACGCCATTGTTTGTAAAGCTGCTGCTGGGCGACGCCGGTGAGGGCGTCGTAGTCGTCTTTGGGCGAGTACGCTCGGGAGATGGCATCATCGAACGCGCCGTCTAGACGACCATAGGAGTTGGCTGGCGACACGACCGTGTCGTGCTTGACGTCGGCCGGGAGATGGGCCAAAGGATAGTGGTGTATGGAGACGGAGATGGATGAGGGTAAATCATGATCCTTGCGGGCTGTCTCGAAGGCATCGATGTACTGAGGCTGCATAAAGAGGAAGTTGATGTGAGGGATCTCTGAGATGGAGATGGAGCTTGCGTCGGTAGCCATGTTGACGGTTATGGATATACTTAGTCGTTGGTGAGTGTATGGATGAAGATGGCAAAGTTGGGATTAATCCTGCAGAAGAGGAGAGGTTGATGCGACTTATTACATACGGCTGCTGCGGTAAGAACTAAGAACCACGTCGACTGCCACTGCCGTCCGTGGAAAGAAAGAATTCGGACTGCGTGTCAACAAATCCTTGTATAAATTACCATGACTCATAATAAGCCCGGTCTATACGTCGAAAAGCATGAACACCGTGGCTCTTCATATATGTAGGCTTCGTTTCGTTTTGTTGCCGCCTAGCAAGGCCATGCAAGGCAACCACATAACATGATGGGAGATATAGTACTATAGACAGCGCAGGGTGCGGAGACGAAGGAGAGTGACTTTCAATGAGACTGTAGTACTACTAGTAACAAGGTGTTATACCCACAGCTAAAAGGACATGAAACGGTGGGTGCAATTATCGGCTAAATCTCCAATTAGAATCGACATGTTTACACATGGCAGTTGAGGTTCACGATGATATTGTACAAGACAAATGTGTGTCTGGTTTGAAGGTTGGGCAGGTCAATTGGAGTACCTAAAGATACCTCTGCTCATCAAAGCAGCTCTACCAGAAACAAAGTACCTAGAAGTACTGTTCAGATCGCGGGGCAATATTTTCGCTCTGAGTCAACCCCTCCAAAAATTGAAGTTTTAAGAAGAGGGGCACATTTTCTTTCATCCTCGACAATCAACATCACCTCATCAAACAAATCGTCATGGGCAAGCTAGACGTCGACGCCACCGCCACGGCTTTGGCCGCCGGGGACTTCAAGTCCCTGGCGCCTCTCTATCAGGAACTCGAGAAGCACCTGACCCTCCGAACCTACATCGACGGCTACGAGGTCTCGCCCGCCGACAAGAAGATCTACTCGGCCATTCGAGGGAACCCTGTGGCCATGGGATCAGTGCGCAAGGGCAGCCATGCCAGCGTGTCTCGGTGGTTCAACTACATCGAGGCTGCTCACCCAGAGGTCAAGGATGAGGTCGTCGGGTCCAAGGCTAAGAACAAGGGCGGTGCTAACTACAACATCGGCCTACCCAACACGGAGAATGGCGTCGTCACCAGATTCCCTCCGGAGCCTTCGTAAGCTGTGGTCTTCCTTTCAATAAAATTCATGTCACTGATCAATAGCAGAGGCTACATGCATATCGGCCATACCAAGGCTGCCCTTCTTAACGATTACTTTGCCAACATTGCGTTCGACGGCCGGATGATCATGCGATTCGACGACACCAACCCCAGCAAGGAGAAGCAGGAGTACGAGGACTCCATTGTCCACGACACCAAGTCCCTAGGCATCAAGATCGATCGCATCACCCATACTAGCGACTACTTCAAAGAGATCTACGAGCACGCCGAGAAGCTCATCAAGAGTGGTAACGCTTACGCCGATGACACCGATCAGGAGGTACAAAAGGAGGACAGAATGAACCGAAAGCCCAGCAAATGCCGTGACAGGCCAGCTGAGGAGTCGCTTGCTATGCTCAAGGAGATGAAGGACGGTACCGATCTGGGAAGAAAACACTGCATCCGTGCACGCATTGCTTTCGACTCCAGCAACGGCGCCATGCGTGACCCCATCATCTACCGCTTCCCCAACTGGCAGGGGCTAGAGCCTGCTCCCCACCACCGCACCGGCTGGACCTGGAACATCTACCCGACTTACGATTTTGCCTGTCCTGTGGTTGATTCTTTGGAGGGAGTCACGCACGCTCTGCGTACAACTGAGTATGCCGAGCGTAATGAGCAGTACCATTGGTTCCTCAATGCCCTCGATATCCGTCGCGTGAACCTGTGGGAGTTCTCTCGCATCAATTTCATCCGCACCTTCCTCTCGAAGCGAAAGCTTACCAAGGTCGTTGACTCCGGAAAGGTCAGCGGCTGGGACGACCCTCGCATGCCTACCGTCCGCGGTATCCTTCGTCGCGGTCTCACTGTGGCCGCCCTCCGTGATTTCATGGTCAAGCAGGGCCCTAGCCGGAATATCGTTAACATGGATTGGACAAGCTTATGGTCCACTAACAAGAAGATGCTAGACCCTGTTGTCCCCCGATTCATTGCCATTGACAAGAAGGATGCTGTCCTGGCCGACATTTCTGGTGGTCCCGCGACGCCGTACCATGAGGATCGCCCTAAGCACCCCAAGAACCCCGAGATCGGCACCAAGTCAGTTCGCTTCGGCAGCAAGGTTTGGCTCGAGCAGGTCGACGTTGCTTCGCTAGCGCTTGAGGAGGAGTTCACCCTTATGAGCTGGGGTAATGCCATTGTTAAGGGTGTGGACAAGTCTGCCAGCCCCATCAAGGAGCTCCCTCTGCAGCTGCACCTGGAGGGCGACTTCAAGAAGACGGAGAAGAAGATTAGCTGGTTGGCCGAGAACCAGGGCAAGCTTGTGGATGCTGAGCTGTGGGACTTTGACTACCTCATCACCAAGGACTCTCTAGACAAGGAGGACTCACTGGATGACTTCCTGAACCCTAATACCGAGACAATGTCTTTGGCGATGTGTGATCCCAACTTAGCAGATCTGAAGGAGGGCGAGTTCCTCCAGTTGGAGCGAAAGGGCTACTTCCGCGTGGACAAGCCTGTTGGACAAGGACCTGAGGGACGCGCGGTGCTGTTTAAGATCCCCACGGGCGCTTCTAAATAGAGCAAATAGAGCAACACGTAGGAAGGAAAATATCAAGTGCAAAGTTTGTCCATGACTTTATTATTCGTTCACATAGCAGTCTTGTTTTCCCACTGATTCACTCTGATCCACCACCTGTTTATTCCTTCCTCCACATCGCGCGAAAGAAACAAAGTTCCTGATCCACCTATAAGGGGCAACAGCCTGTATGAACTTAGATTTCACCCCCTATCCCTTAGACTCTATCTTGCAAAGCATTATGATACAATGAGAGCAACCTAGAACAGCAGCCCGATCGAATAAGATCACGAAGGGCTACTTGTCAAAGGAGGTAGGTCAATGGCTTCTGCGCCTGTTCCCTTCCTGAGACGCTGGACCTCCGCAACAGAACCACGAGCTAGCCTGAACGCAGTCAGAGCGATGTCAGACGCTAACTCCGGGATGTTAATCATGGTATCACTAAAGTCGGGAAACTCTAAGATCTTTGGTTGCGTTGCGATCACAAGGCAAAAGGCGTCCCGCAGACCTCGCTCAGTATCAGGCGTGGTTGTGTAGATAACCTGAGCAGCGGTTGTGAAGGGGCCTACTCAGGTTGACTGCTTGAGCGATTTACCGAGATGAACTTTGGAAAGGGCCTTGAGATCGGCTGAAGCAAGCTCTTTGTGGTTAACTACTTCGTACTTGTGCGCGATGGGCGACGAGTCCCAGTTGCTGAATGCGAGGTCCGGTAGCTAATTGATTTGCTGTGAAAAGGAAAAGTAGTTTGTTAATATCTTCTGTCTCTGCATTCTAAAGTTATGGTAATATCAGTCAATATGTAGTAACGAACCTCGTTCAGGCGTCAAGTTCGCGCGCTATGATTTCGCAGCAGATGATCTGTTATCCACGGTGATTTCTTCCGGTGTGTAGGATCCGTAGTAAACATAGTTCGCCATGGCCTTCACGGCGACGGGGTTATCATCAGGGAAGTTGAAAACTCCTTTCTGGGCTTCCTGTTTATTCACGCTAAAGTTAGGAAACTCCTGCCTGCATAGTGTCATAGCAAGCCAGAGGGGAAACGGGTTGACTTACTTTGAAATTGCCATTGCAAGCCTTCTCCAAGAAGGGCGATACAGAGCACATAAGGATCTTGTGGACGTGATGCTCATCATCGCCATATCGAATGATGAGGTCGGTGGAGCTCTTGTCCTTTGCGAATCTGGAAAACAATTCAGTCAGCCTGATAACAGAGAATCACACGTGGTACCGGGAGTGTAGTAACATAGCCCCGCAAGCGAGTATCTTCCCCGTGGGGATGAACAGATAGAAGTTACAGAAGTTGTAATCTTCTCCTCGTCTCTTATAAGGAACAGAAAGCCAAGGTAAAGAGATTGCAATCCTCTGGCCAGCAGTAACAACTGCTCCCAGCAGCAGAAGACTTCTCTTGCAAAGGGGTTAACAGAAGGAAAAAGGGGTAACTCACCTCTCGATTACAGCCTTCTAGGCTGTAGTCGGGACAGCCTTCAGCAAGTTCTCAGGGATTATAATCTCTTCAAATGACGTGTTCTTGGGTTCTTTTGGATCCATGTTAAGATCTTGAGAGTTGCTAGGCTAGCCAGGGGAAGTCTCATTCCTCGTTGAGCGGGCCGTAGGTTTGGGTTTGTAATTGTCTGGAAATATGAAGTTTTCCAGAGATATTATGATGATAATGGAGGAAGAAGAAAGAGAAGACTTAGGGAAGGGGGGAAGGGGGGAAGGGGGATTAAATGGGCTAGCAGATTTCCATTCAGTTCCGTGGCCTGGGTGGTCAGTGCTCACGTGCTGGCACGGGCTGAAAGCTATTGAGCAGTGAGGACAACAACAACGTCATGAGACTGATTCGGCATTCTTTCAAATCGTTTTCACCCTACCTTTCTACAAGCTTCAGCCAGACGTTTCCTCTTACACTCAACAACCACCCCCTTTCCCTTCAATGAGGGTTCAACTCAAACCCCAGCTACAGCTTCCTCGTACACTTAATAACGAACACCTTTCCTTCAATGAATGTTCCGCTAAAACCAAGCTACATAATGCGTGACTCTCCCAATCCAGACTGGCCCAAGCTCGTGAGCTAGTAAGTCAAGCACCAATAAGACTCTAACTATATTAGAGAAGCTAACTTCCCGTAGCATGCAGAGAAACGTCGAACGCGACTTGATCATCAAGTGCCAAGGCAAAGAGTTCAAGGTCCACAGCCAAATCATCTGTGCTGTATCGGACTTTTTCGATCGCGCTTGCAACGGTGCCTTCAAGGTCTTTCCTCTCTTTTACTGCTTACATCTTCGGGATTAAGGCTGATGAGTTGTTACTAGGAGGCTGAGACTCATGTCGTGGAGCTCAAAGACGACGGTATCGAAGCCGTCGAGTGCATGATTGAGTACTTGTACACGGGTACATACAAATACGAAGTAGGCATGGGCCTATACCACGTAGCTTCGCGCTTCCACGCGAAAGTATACGAGCTTGCAGACAAATACAACATCGAGGGGCTATGTCAAGAGGCATCCAAAATGTTTTGCGAATGGATTCGGCCCGCAGGATACCGATATGATACCGACGAGTTCTCGGAGGCCTGCGTCCTTGTTTACAAGGTGACGAGGCCACGCAATCACCCAATGCGTGTTGCTGTGGTTGAAAGCATCTCCACTCGAGCTGAAGACGTCCTGACAGATTCCGTGTGTAACATTCTGGCTCAATGTCCGGAGTTATCTATGGATATCACTGAGGCTCTTGCAAAGCGGCTTGTGAGAAAAGAGAAAGGGTTCTGATGGCAAGGAAAATGGTTTGGCTTTCTAGGATTCAACTTGATTCAGAATTGCAAAGGATGCTTAAGGGAATATCGGACGAGTACTCTAATAGAATGGCTTTTCCCATGATGGATTTCTGAAAAACAATGTCTCATATTCCCAAACCTCCAGATAGATAATTGGTACACTTTGTGGACATTCATGAGTTTTCTGTATCCTCCGGGCTGAAGTGAGAGTGAGGTGACGGTGAAGTGAGTTGCTACTTATTGAGAGCTCTTATTGCCCAAGTCTTTCCTTCCTACCTCGTTCTTCCTGAAGATAATTGCGCTGACGAAACTTCTTCCCCTTTCTCTCTCCTTATTCTCTCCCTCATCACTTCTTTTCTCGCTCTTTCACTCAACGCCATCTGATCAACCTATTCACGCCATTAGAAGTGGCCCAAAGATTTCAAGCAACAAAACAACATCAGAGCATTAGGCTCTGCGGATTAGGTCGAGAAGCATGGCACAACCCGATTGGGCCATACAGTACTCTGTGTGGCACAGAGTAATCAACAGGCAGGCTAAATAACCGACACTTGTGTTATTGAGTAATCCTCTAACTAGAATCCAATTAGCCTTGACAGAGAATTCGATCGGGATCTGCTCATCAAATGTCGTGGCAAGGAGTTTGAAGTCCATAGTTTTATTCTCTCCCCGAACTCGCCCTTTTTCGATCGCGCTCTCAATGGAGAATTTAAGGTGAATATCTCTTTGGATACCTTTAGATCTTCATCCTAGTTCTGATACTGATTCGCTCAAAAGGAAGCCCAGACCGGTGTCATCGATCTCAAGGAGGATGACCCCGTCACTGTCGAAGCCATGATTAGATTCCTTTACTGCGGCTCCTACCTGCGTCTCGAAGGCCGCAAAGATAGATTTGACGACGAGGAGGAGTTAGTGCTCCACGCTATGGTCGGAGCTTTCGCTGAGAAGTACGACGTAAATGGCTTGGGAGACTATGCAACTCAACTGGTGAAAGAAGCTCTGCATAAGTGGAAACCTACCATCAGGCACAAGTGCATTCCACGTGCCCTCCAAGTCATCTACAGCTCCACGACTAGGCCATGTTCAGAGTTACGAGAAGCTGTGATTGATCATCTTGCAGACAACTGCAGCAATTGTCATTGCTACAGTGCTGTTGTGGCCCTCGTGGAAAAGTATCCGGACCTGGGTGTCGATCTCGCGAAGGAATTTGCTGCGAGGGAGCTAAGAAGAGGTAGTATCTGAGACATCGAGCCTTTCTGCGACTGCCACAGCTTGCTTCATTTGGAGAGAGACTCAGTTCTTCCAGGGAGATTGGTTGCCTGGATGAAGCGTTAGTGGGCATTTTAGGAGAATGAATCTAAGACGTCTGAGAGAAATCGGGCTATAAATTGAAATGGGTCTGCAATCTTTCTGTGGCTGAAGGACATAAATTACTAACACGGTTCAGATACCTGAATTGACAAAAAATCGCTGGACTTCCTCCGAAACAGTTATCCCGCAGCAACTGATCATGGTGTAATGATTGCTGCGACAGCCAAGGTGCTCGACATACTAGTTGATGCCAGCTTCTCAAGTGAAGTATCTTCATGAATGAACACAGCCTCTTTCCCAAAGCACACGTCCGGCATACAACTATACTTGCCGGTGAAAATCCGCGTTATTAATCTTGAATTCATGAGTGTTGAATGTGAAGGCTTGCAATGTCTAGTGGCTATTCCCGCTATCGGTAATTTATATGTGATCAACCAAATTCGCATTACGTACCAAGTATGAAAGTGACATGTCCTCTAGAGTTTCCCAAACGCCAAGCTAACCAATTCAAAAGCCGATGCCTAGCCTCGAGATCCTATTCATATCCAACTTAACGCCATACGATATCCCACAAGTCATACAATCATTGAAGTGTTAGTATATGTACGGGTGTATGACCACACCCTCTCACCAAGACGGCGCATAAAGAATTGCGCCCATGAGCAGCCCTGAAATCAACCCTGTCACAGGAACCGTCACGATCCATCCGAGATAAATCCACCCAACGAGCTTTGGGTTGATACACCGCCAGTCGCCATTAGCCAGCCCTACGCCAACCGTCGCTCCTGTGATACACTGCGTCGTTGAGACGGGCAGTTTCAGACGCGTTGCCATCAGTACGGTAACAGCCGACGCCAACTCCATACAGAAGCCGCGACTTGGGGATATCAGAGTCAGACGGTTTCCCAGCGTGCGCATAACATGGTATCCAAATGTCATAAGGCCCAGCACGATTGCGCCACCTCCGAAGCAGAGAACCCAGATAGGCACATGCTCGTCAACAAGTATCTCACTCGTAGACCAGATCTCGTAGGCTGTAGTAAACGGCGCGATGGCATTGGCTACGTCGTTGGCTCCATGGGTGAAAGATGCCGCCGCAGCCGTCAAGATCTGAAGAGCCGAGTACATATATTCAGCGCGGTTGTCGTAATGCTCGGCGCGAGCGTGCATATCTTCGAGATCCCATTTAAGCACCACGTTGCGCTTCTGCATCCCAATAACATCCTGCTCAATGCCTCGTAGAAGAAAACGGTTGATATTCCAAGCGATAACTGGCCAGCTATTCCAGCGGCCCATGGGTCGTGGAGGAATGAAAGAGTCGTAAGCGTTGTTGCTGTTGCGGCGATCTACTCGTGTCGGAGAAGTCGGTGGTTCGTTCGGTTGCATCGCGGGAAGGGGTAGAACTAGATCATCTTCCTTGTCATTGTCAAGATTGGGAGGCTCGTTGTTCGGTGTCTGGACTGATTGCAGCAGGGTTTCCGAGGCTCGTACATAAGCGAGCTCCTCGGCAGTCAGATGGCCGCGATAGTAGTCTTTGATTTGTGGCTTTACGAAGCCAAAAGGAGTCGGTGGTGGTGGGGATCGTTTAAGGATCCAAGGTCCTTGAAGTGTATGATACCATCGCAGCGTCCAGTCTTCTCGCATGATACGCACCCACAGCCAGGGCAATACAAATATTGATTGTAGTATAACGATGCCGCTAGCGGGTAGAAGGATGGCCATGATCAAGTGGCGGTCGGCCAGTTCATGGGACTTCGTCTTGGCCCCCTTCCAGACAATCAACACTATTCCTCGTTAGCCCATGTGTCAAAAGAATAGCAGTCACCAAGGTGGCATACTAGATATGGAGGCGATTGTGACGAAGGTGTAAAATGGTATCGAATAGAGTGCTCGTTGGATGGCCTTCGGCGTCGTCAAGACAGTCTTCTTGGTGAAGAAGAAGAGACCACCTCCAAGGATACCAGCAATACCAGGCGCAACGACCCAAGCTGCAAAAACTTGAGGCACGCCTTGCCAAGACCAATTAACTTTCGCGATGCCAATTGACGCTGTCGCTGCTCCAACCAAGCCACCCACGATGGAGTGGGTTGTTGATACAGGCATGCCATATCTTGTAGCAATGGTCAGAAAAGTCGATGACCCGACAATAGCGCACATCATAACAAGTAGAAGGACCTGCGGGTGACCATCATAGTAATGAGGGTCTACGATCTTGGTTCGGACTGTGTCGGCCACTCTGTTTCCGACAGAGACACTGCCCGAGAACTCACAGACTGCCGCCACCAGCATAGCCTGCTTTAGTGTTAGCGACCTCGATGAGACGGAGGTCGCGAACGAGTTGGCGACATCGTTGGCTCCTGAAGCATGGTTAGCAGTGGTGTTCAAGATGACTTATACCCGTTCACTGCATTGCGACGAGCTTGTACGTGGTTGACTCGTACCAATGTTCCAAGCGTCTAGAAAGGTGAAGATGACGCAGACGGCGAAGATGTAGTCAAACTGATGAAGATAGGGCATGGCGAGCCGTTAGTTGTAGAGCCATCTATCGGGCTCAAGCAGCATTGAAAACAGAGCACCTCAGGTCGAATCTAAGAGGGTCGGATATGAATAGGCAGATAGTTGAGAAACGTCCACTCCGGATGGTCAATATTCCTCCTTACAGCAGGAAGCGTGCTATAGGGGGAGACGGCGTGAGGTCCATAATGTAAGTCGATAGTCGGAACAATTAACTCAGGTGGAATAGAGAGGTTCGTCGTCAATATAGCCTTCTTTGATGTCCAGTAAGGTAGGTGGTAGGTGGAGGTGGTCAAGTCAAGGTTGGGAGGGGCGGCTTCGAGTCTAGTCAAGTCGCTTGCCCACCTCAACCCGGCCATCCGACCTCGAGTAAGCTATGCAGAAAATGGGCTTCCTCAATCACTGGGCTTGGCCTTGAATAATTGGCCCACCGAGCGGACCTTTTCTGGTGGTGTCAAGGTTCGACAAACGATCCACCAACGTATCAAGCAAGCGGCCGTGCCTGTGGGCAAGATGCTGATTCGATGGCGTGAGAGTGCAAGAGATCGAAAAGAGGTGTCATAGCTTCTGGAATACGCCTGGTTCCCGTGTTTCCAGTTCCTCGGGCAAAGCTGGACAGGGTTTGAAGGAGGTAGCAGAGCCACCCCTCAAAGAAAGCGATGCGACACGGAGGCAGCACAAAGAGGAGCTCATCGAGCCCAGCATAGCCCAGCAACATCCAGCCGAACCCCCAGCGTTGCAGATCAAAGATCAAAGACAGCACAGAGACAGGGACAGGCGCAGAATGGGATCGGTCAGCGAGTGGCAGACGCTGCACAGGGCCTGACTTGCATCTTTGATGTTAAGGGTCTAAATTTGTCCCAGACCAGAGTACCTTACATGTCAGCCAATGACAGTTACCAGATCGAGCACGAGGTTAAGCGCGGATCTTCCAAGGGGACTCCACAACTACAACTGCAGAAGCGTCCGACTCCGAATATCGCCATCATGGTAACCCAGCGGTAGGATCCGACAATTGGGATTTCATGTGTCGGGCGCTTGGGATGAGACTTGCAGTAGTCTCGTTGTGAAGCCATTGCCTTTTAGCCGTTTGGAGGTTGACAAACTTTCAACTCAACCCAGGGTACAACTCTCAACGACCAATACAAGACCGAACACAACTCAACTTGTACGACAACTTGAGAAATTGAGACGAAAATATCTTTTGATCCGATACTGACTACTAAGTCAGTCCTCTTAGTCCAGTCATGGCTCAAAAAGCCTACACGCGACGATGCAAGCTTCGAGAAGCTCAACCCGTTTGCACCGGAGGCATCCGCATTGCAAAGAGGGATGGACGCCACACCGTAACGAATTGGTCTTCCTGTCATCAGGCTAGTGCGTAGGCAGCAGGCGTTAGAATGCCTATGCCAGACATCGAAGAAGCTCAAGCACGTGGTTAAAGCTCTTAGTTCCCGACGCCAACGAGACGCCCGACGTTGAACGCCACCAATTGACAAAGCAGCTTGCACGCCCTGTCAGAAGTAAAACTCAAAAATTCGGTATGATAACGCGGCAGTCCCAGCTACCATGAGCAGGCGCAATCCGAGAGATGAGGACCAAGCCTAGCTCAGGTCTTCAACGCTTTGGTGAATTTAACTGAGACAAAATGGACTCGTAGATTGAACCCCCACACTAGCTCCTCGAGTCGAAGTGCCAGTGGTCAGGCTTATCCCACATCCCACATCCCACCCGGGAGCAGCTCGACCCACATAATCGGCCACTACTATCTCCGTTCCGCCCGCGCGGTATGCGATCGGAGCCTCGGCCTAAATTGAACCAAACTATGATGAATTCGATGTCCATTACGCGCCAACATTGAAATTGCCACCAACTTCACCACAAACATCAAACATATATCACGACTTCACACAGTGCCTCTCAACAAAAAAAAAAAAGAGGAAGAAAGGAAAATGTCACGACTACTCTCCCTCCGTCGAACGATCCTACTCCCCACCACCTCCTCCATCCGCACCTACGCCACCTCTTTCCGTCCTCAACCCGCACCTCAAAAACTCCCCGCCGAGGAACAAGCCGAATTCGAACGCCTCCAACGCTCTGCAGCCGTATCGTCCGCCTTCCAGCCTCAACAACAACAACAATCTGCGGATCAACAATCAGCGGCAGCGGAGGAGGAAGACGAGGATGTTAACACGGGGTTGTTCCGCGGCGCAAAGCCCGAGTTCAAGGGTGATACGAACCCGAAGACGGGGGAAGTTGGTGGGCCGAAGAATGAGCCGTTGAGATGGGGTGGGCAGGGAGATTGGAGCTATAATGGACGGGTGACAGACTTTTAGACGGATAGGAGATGTTTGACGTCTGCTGGTGGAAGTCCTGCGACGCTTTAATAATGAGGCCTTGGGTCGATTCCGTCGCCACCTACCGACTTGCCCTCACGAACGACTCACGATTACAAAATGTATAACATTTTTAGAATGTACAATAGCATATCATGTTGATCACGGGTATACCAGACCAACTTTAAGCTAATAAAGCAAATTATGTACTCCTTCGCCCCCTTTTGCCGTGGAATACCATGCTCCCCGTCCCAACTACCAAATAATTCTTTTTTTTTCATCTCGCAACGCCGTCGCAAAAGCTCATGGTAAATTCGCAAACATAAGCCCGGACTAGCTAAATATTACTCCGCCTGGGCGGCAGTGTCCTTCGGGGCTTCCTCCATGTCCACATCCTTGCTCTGAGCCGTCTGCTCTGTGGGTTCAACCTTCTCTGTGACGGGCTTGCTGTCCCCTTCGACGCGATTCTCCTTATCGCCCTCGCTGCCTCCCCGTTCGCCCTTCTCAGCTTCCCCTGCGTCTCCTTGAGAAGTTTCCTTTCGCCACCAGTTGTTGGTGACTTCGCCGCGCAGGCGACCCATGCGCTCATTGTCCAGGTTGTCGAGCCCATTCATGGTATTCACAGTGATCCGCACTTCCTGCATGGCTTTGCGCATGCGCTCCCTTCTAGCCTTGCCTCGAAGTCTAGCCTGTGGCTGGGCTCCATTCTCAACCCAGCGAATACCATGAACCATGAAGCTGAGACCGTCGTGGGCAACATGCCGGTTGCCAAACTCGCCTCCGAATTCGCGGCTGGACATGCCAAAGCGGGTCGTGGCCGAGTACTTGGCTAGCTTCGGTAGTATCAGAACATCGATATGCAAGTCGCGCTCGTTGGGGATAGGCATCGGCCCAGCAGGGGGAGGCGCGGTAATGAGCTGCTCCGACTGCAGGTCGACGCTATTCTCAGTGTCCTTAGTCTTCTTCTTCTTCACTTCGCCGTAATGGCCTAGATCAAGCATTTGGACATCCACGTCTTCATTCCATTCACCCTTGATCCAGCCTCCGTGAATGCATGCTGCGACCACGTCTGAGTCATCAGTGTAGACGTCTGTTCCCCAGAGATAGCCCCGGGCGGTAATCTCCTCACGGGCTCCAGGCGTCAAGTGGATTCGAGGCACCTTGACAGTAAGAATGCAGTTGATCTTGCCTTTGATGACCTCCCATGGCAGCGGCTTTGGATTGGAGGAGAACCCGCGATGTAAGGGCGTCTCAGGAATGAGCCGCTGGGGTTTGAGATTGGGTTCGTAAATAAAATCACCCAGATGATGCCGCTTATTCTTGGCGGCTGCGTCAAGTACAGCCTGAGAAGACACAACGGTTTTCGTCCTGGGTGGGATTTGAGGCACCGCATTCTGAGCTGGCTGTTTGGCCGTTTGGCCCTGTCCTGTCGCCCCACCCCGACCACCATGGTGATGGTGATGGTGATGATGGTGGTGAGGGAACGATTTGTCCGTGGGGGAGGCAACCGGTGTGCTACCTTTGACGTTCCTGAATGGCGTACCGCTCTGTGAGCTGTCCTCTTGGCCCCGGTGATGGTGGTGGTGGTGGTGATGATGACTGAGACGGTTAGCTTCGAGTTCACCACCTTCAGGTTGAATCACATACTGGTGGTGATGGTGCGGGTGTCCCTTGGGGCGCTTCGACTTGTGTCCGGGCGTTAGTCTCCCAGAGCTATCATCATCACGGCTGTCCTCCTCCTTCAGCTTCCGTCTCCGGCCCTTGGTGCCCTTTCCAGTTGTTTCTGTCCCTGCGTCAGCCCCTTCCCCATCCTCACGCTTCGCAAGAGAAGTATTCGTGAATGGACCGGAAGCACCCGAAGTGATAGGGCTCATAGCACCCACGCCACTGCCAATTCCCGAAAACATTCGGCCAAACTCGCTCTTAATACCTGGTTCGGCGGCGGGTCCCGGCTGTTGAGACTGAGCTCCCTGGACAGCTTGTGGCAACGGTGAAAGGCGGCCTTTCCGGTTCTCTTGCTGAACAGCAAGCAGATTGCGCTGACCAAGAGTGGCCGTAGCATCATCACTTTTGCGCTGCCTAGGACCTTCGTAAGGAGAACCGCTCTGCCCGCTAGCAAAAGAGATAGACGGAGCCCCTTGCTGCGGCTCCTCAACAGGTCGGCCAGGAGCTGGTTGATGAGGGTGCTGAGGTTGTTGTTGTTGCTGCTGCTGCTGTTGCGGGTGTGGCTGTTGAGAGTTGTATGGATTCATTCGCCCTCGCTCAGGAGACTCGTAAGGATGCGGCGGTGCTGCTGGATGACCCTGGGAAGGCGGCGGATGGGAAGCAGGAGGGTAGCGTTCGGGAGGGGACGTTTGATATTGGGCGCCATGGGGAGGGAATGGCGCTGATGTGTGCGGAGGATATTCAGGATGCTGTCGCTGTTGGTCCATGGGGGCTCGGAATAGAGAATCGGGACCAGGCCTTCCCCAATGAGCGTCACGGTGATCCCTAGGTTCCGCCGGTCGCCCATAAGGGGGCTGATTTGAGGCTGATTCTCGACGCCCCAGCTCATGCGGAGGCAAGGCATGCCGTCCAGAATCGCTCCCGGAGTACGCGCGCTCTCTGCGCTCCATATCCCTCCTCTCCTGCTCCCTTTGCTCCATCTCGCTATGACGCTCGCGCTCTGCCCTATAACGGTCGTCGTAAGAGTACGGACGCAAGCCTGTCCTTTCAGGGTTATACTCGGGTCCTGGCGCAGGTCTACCCATATCCTCCCTCCGACCGTACCTATCGTCCGGAGCGGGAGCTCGAGAGTCCATCGGCCGTGGCGGCATGGCAGAATACGCCTTAGGCTGACTGCTCGGTCGCGGTGGCTGCGCTGCAGAGGCGGCCAATCTCGGGTCTCTTGATGGGTCGGCGGAAGCAGACATATGGCGGGCGTGATATGACTGAGGCGTGCCACTGTAGCGCGGAAGCTCGGGTGTAGAATACTGCCCGCGCGGAGAGGGCGCAGCGCTTCCTCGAGGATCGTAGGGTCGTTGGTGGTCAGGAGTTTGTGGGCGGCGGAAAGGCGAGAACTCTGCTGCGGCAGACTGCATGCGCGGCGAGGCATGAGAGGGCGGCGCGAAGCCGGCTCCAGCACCAGGAGGTGCTGTCGAGTGCGGAGGATATTGGTGAGGATGTTCTCGAGCAGCGGCCGGCGGACCACCCAACATCGACGATATCGACATGGAGCCGCCGGGACCTCCAGGACCTCCAGGACCTCCACGTGTGAGAGAACTCAACGCAGGCAGCTCGCGACCATGCGGGAAGGATGAGGGAGGCCCAACGGCTAACGACGGCGCTCTAGGCGGCGGCGGAGGTCCTGACCCGTAACCCGGCATAGCATGTGGCGGCGGCTGCTGTTGCTGCTGCTGTGAAGATGCGTGAGGAGGGTGCTGAGAATGATGGGACCCCGGCTGGGGCGGTGAGTTGGGGGGCGGCATCGCGCGACCAAGTTCCCTGTCCCTAGCCGAGGATAGCGACGATGCGCGCGAGCGGTTCGGGGTGGATTCGTGAGGAAAATGTCGTGTCGCGGTTTCGGAGATGCGGCGTTGGTGATGATGCGCATACGAGGCAGAGGGCGCGCCGCGGCCGTCGTAAGGCTGTTGATGGTTATGCGGCAGAGGCGCGGTTGGGGGAGGTGGTGGTGTTGGTGTCGGCGCTGAGTGATGCGTGTAGGAAACGCGCGATGGGTTGGAGTTGATGTTGTTGGCTTGATAAGGTGAAGCCGAATGTCTTGGATCCATTTTGGCTGGCGATCCGGATTTTCCAGTAATAGCAGACACCGAAAGAGCGGCAGGAGCTCCTCAGGCAATCAATCAATCATGTGGAGCAACCTTGAATTTCCGGCAGCATTCCCGCGCGACGCTGTAATTGGTCCGTCTCCCTGGGTTGGATGCCTGAGGGTGCAGCTAGCGGTGCAGCTGGCGGTAGAGCTAGCGTTGCAGCTAGTGGCTGGCTGGGGAGAGCTCCAGCTGCCCTACAGCACTAAGGCACTAATACCTAGAGCACTAAAGCACTAAAGTAAGTTTAACCGTTGATTAAGAGCGTTGCAGGAACTCAGCCTGAGGCCGGGCTTTGTGCGTGTGGATCCTCCCAAAGAGAAAAAACATGGGGGAATGGCCCTGCGCTTGGTTCTTTGGTACTCGTACCTGGTTCAGACCGGGGTTCGACGCTGTCTCGGTCTCTGCTGTTTTTCTTTCCCTTTGGAGGCTCCCCAACACCAAGTTCCAATCTGTCGGTCAGGCACCGCTAGATCGATTCAACAAGGCTGGGTCAAACGATAATATGGCCTCAACGGTATCGAAGCCGCCAGACTCTACTCCCTCAAGTCCACGAGAACGAGATGGCGAAGGGGAAGCGCAATGTTCCCAAGCGCGATGATCCGAAGTCTGCCAACAGAATGAATGGCAAGCTAGTGAGTGAGTGACGTTTCGCGAAGGGTCGAAATCGGTAGTCGCCGAACAGCTCAACCTTTCGAACGCTAGATGATCCAGCGTTACTCGTAGCCTGGCTGGTGACAGCACGATCTCAATGAAGAGAAGAGCGCAGTATGGAGGCTGGCCACCTGGAGGACTTGGGGAGAAAGAGTTGATGAATGTCAAAGGATCAAAAGTCAAAAGATTTGGAGATGAGGATGGACGATGCAACAACGGAGAAGAAAGTGTTCTTTTCTTTGGCTTGGAGCTTGGAGCCAACCCCGGTCAGCGGGTCAGTGCCATGCCACAACGGCACAACTTCTTCAGGTAAGGTACAGTCCTCGTACCTCAGTCTTGCTTGGCCTTGTTGATTACGACGAGCCTGTGCCGAGTTGGGGTCCTGGCGTCAGTCTTCTGTGCTTCAGATACTTCTTCCAACTAACTAGACTATTTGGCACAACAGGTCGGCATGGCCATCGTGCTACATGATGAACGATGTTTCTTGCATGTCCACAGCTACCTCGCATGTGACGATGTGTTGTCATTTTTCTCCCGATCATGGTCTCCCGTTCCACCGCCGCCGCCGACTTTTTGGGCGGAGCGGGCCTGGATGGCAATTTGCCCAGGCGCAGAAAACGGGAGTGGGAGGGTCGACAATCCATCTCCACAGGGCCCGGGCACTTGCATCCCTGCATCCGGGTGGGTGTGCTGCATGAGATGCCAATCGTGCTTCCATGTACGAGTATTTACAAGGCCCAACTGATGAACCCTAACCGTGTCTTTGCAGTAACCGCTTGGCAGCTCGGACTGTTGCGGGAATACCGTTATGGCAACGTCTCTCAATCCAATGAATATTCTAACTGACGCAATCCTACCAGTAATCCACCAACTCAGAACTACCAAAACATCAACATCAGCACTTGATATCTAACGGGTAAAAGTAGCGCCAGTACGGGTAGGGTCGCATACGTACAAGTGTAACCGTCGTACCCGCTAACAACGCGTACAAGCTTCGTGATATTGAGAACCTTCGGTTGTAGAAAAATACGACGAGCCCTTAAGGTATATGCCGCCACACCAACAGGTATGACATGCTTCAATATTACGTTAAAGGCAGGACGGCAACAGCTACTATCTAGGCCAATTCGATAGTTCGCGAGCTACCACACCCAGGCGCATCGCCTCCTTGACACGCTCCCACCACTATGGATCACCAGCTGCAAGGCTTATGCAGATAGGTCTTTGGAGTAGTCGACTGGTCCTAAAGGGGCGATTTCAGCACCTATGAAGTAATCATGCTTTCCTACCGGTCGGCCGCGCTGTCCCATCCCTTTCTAAATCGGGGGCCTATCTAGTTGGTAGGAGTCATCTTCATCGACAACCTCATGCTTACCATCCACCACATGCCGATGTGTACTACATGAACAAATATGTTGGTGCAATGCAATGCGATAATATATGCTGTCTGATCTTGACATGGGTCTTGTTACATAGAAATCGCGCTACATCGTGACAAATGATATTGGTGGGTGCGACTGAATAAACACAAGAAGGCAATAGATCGTACAAACCGCATACCTCCAGCATATTCGCGTCATGCAGGACAGGAAGGCCTTCTCATAGCTCGATAAGACTTTCACGAGTGGCTTGAAGTAGTTGTTTCCGAACATGGGATAACAAAAATGTACACAAGTATGTTTTCCGACTCCCGAGCCAACTGCATAGGGTAGCCCACATGTTAGTGAGAATGATGCTCTCGACGACACTTCCCTGGAAGCCTGATAGAAGCTCTGAACGAGGTCAACGAGGCAAATGCTTATGCAGATGCCTTTTATGATTAAATTAATTTACTTGGATGAATGCGGGTGCCTAGAAAGCCAGGTACAAACTGCGATCGGCATGCAGGGCTCGGCGGACGCTCATCATGAACTCGTTCGTGGAGAAGAGACTGTTTCCTCGATAGCATTCAATTACAACTTTTTAAATATTTGTGTCCCTGTAAATCAATCTTGTTTTTTTTTTTCTTTTTTTTCCCTTGGGCTTTTCTCGCTGCGCAGTATTTTATAATGATATGGTCCACTTCTACAAGAATGTTTTGCCCCTTGAACCGGCTTATGCCCCTAAGCCAACAACTTCACCAAAGCTGCAAAACCGCCTGCTAAGTTACCTTAGTAAAACGCTCAATCAATTAAATTCTAGAGAATAACTCTACTCGTGCCGGAGGACGTCTATGTGATTAGTTCCGTGTAATAAATTCAGTGTGGCCCAGGGCAGTCGGCGACGTGGTTTGGTGCAGTAGATTGTATGGGAATATCGTCCACTTGAGCTACATGTTTCGTGACTTCTGGAGATCGATTAAAGATAGTGAGGTTACTTTACGTGCCCCATACCATTGGCAGCCACGTATCAAGGAGTACTGGACAAGCGGAGGCTCCTCGGTCCTGGTTGTCGGAGTCCTGTATAGGGGTGCATGCATCCCAGCTCTTCAAGGCCTCTGATAGAGAGACGGTAAGCAGATTGTCAAACCTAATCGGCTATCATATTTTAAATATTAAGGAGGTCCTCTTTCCAAATGATGTAGTACTCAGGTAGAGACGTCGAGCTATGCCAGGGCGTGAGGAGTTCAGGGGAAGCGCAGAAATATTGATCTTTGGTTCATTGTTCTTGCATTTAGAGACATAAATCCTGTCTATTAGAACGAACCCCACCATTTTTATTCTTCGAGTTCATCTTCACGATACTAGCGTTAATCGAAAAGTGAGGGTTAAGAAACTTGAGTGACTTGACGCGCAGAGCATGGCCAGGTAGGTAAGCGGTTAAACTTGGTACATTTTGAGCCTTTCTTGCATATATTTGTATTAAGGGAAGTTCTAAAACTGCTTATAGGGGCAAGTGAGTCATTGCTATGGGCAACGCGGTGTTGTTGCGTCAATAGCATAGCGCGGCACCTGCTACCAGCTGCCGCTCAGTAACTGCTCAGGGAGGAGGCGCCATAACAGTGCAAACTCTTCACAACATCAACTCTTTCTCCTCTCTCACCTTTCATCTTCTACAACCTCCCCATCATATTGAATCATCTTGGGTCATCTTGGATCATCTGCTCAGATCCCTTTCCCCAATTGCATCCTCACACAACCTTCCTAAATCAAACTTCCCTCCCAAACAGACCAGTCAACCAAGAGAAACTTCTGGATTCACCTTCTAAACATGCTTCCTGAAACGAAAATGGTCAATCTCGGCCCTTTGGTCGAGCGTGCTTACAACTCTCTTGGTACCAATCCCTCCCCTGGGTCTCCCAAGCCCTTCAACTATGACAAGGTCCAAAAGCCCCCGATGCTCCGACCCCGAGGCATGAACAGGATCCTCGTCTTCCCTGGGGCTTTTAACCCTCCCCACAAAGGTCATCTCGATCTCCTGAAGCATGTGTTCGAAAACGCCGGACACAATATGTTCCTGTCAGGAGCAATCATTGTACCCCTTGATGACAGCCAGCTGCAGAAGAAGTTGCAACATGACCAGCAACAGCTCACCCTTCCACGTGAGAAACGCGTCCAGCTCTGGCGTGAGGCGAAGCTCCCCAACAAGTACTGGGTCTTCGACGGAAGCACAGAAGAGTACACCAAGTTCACAATGCAGCTCCGCGAGGAGATTCGATTGCCTGGAATCGAACTTCAGTTCATACTTCTCGCCGGACCAGACTGGGTTCGTCCTGATTTCCTGGCCAGTGCTGTCCAGTGGGGGTGCGACGATTTGGTGACGAGTGATATCTCTCGTCCGGTAGACTTTCGCGGGTATTCTTCTCTATCCCGAGTCCTTCGCTGCGAGCCGTGGCAAAAGTCGACGTACGACCGGAAGCGTCTTGCCAAACATTTTCATGCCATCATGTGCAAGTCGTTGCAATGCAGTAAGTCGAGCCTTTAGCTACCACGCTGAGAACCCCAACATCCTGAATTCAGAGAACCGTATACTAATCAATCTATTCAGCACGAGAGAAGGCCGTGGACAAAGCCATGGCTCAAATCGAGAATGTCTGGCGTTGTCGCCGTGAATGTCACCCGAAAGGATGGGTTCTCTTCATACCGGTGAATCTGGCCGAGCAGCCGAAGCAGCCACCGAGCTCCACGAAACTTCGGGAGATCATTGCGAAGACAGCTGATGCAGAGCTTCAAAATGCTCTAGAGGAGATGGGAGCCTTGTGTCCTGCCCTCTTGGCTCAGTTCGCGCGCGAGTGCAAGCCGACAATGAGCGCCACCAAGGCTCTTAAGCCTATGAGTCTGTTGATCAATCCGCAAAACGAGTAGAGCCAAGTGCAGTGGTAATCAACACGACGAAGGAGCTGAAATGGAGTGGTAACGGAAGGAAAGAAGCAGGCAAATTAGGATGCTGCAGTCGAGATTTTGATTTTGGAGTTATGGAGTTTGAGATTTGGATGCGATTGTGGCACAACTTGGCCACAGAGATGAGAGAGTATTGGAACGGAAGAAAAGCAGCAGGCAAATCTGGAAGATGTGATCAAGGTTTTGCTCTGGACTTATGGAGTTATGGATGCGATTTTGGCACGACAGGTCGGAGTTGGCAACGAAGGAGTAAAGAAGGGTCGGCAAAGACCACGTAGATCATACGCGCAACGTGGTAATAAAATGTGGGATTGATGTCAACTGTGAGACTAACAAGACTTTCCATGATTGTGAATACGGTGACTGATTCATAAGGGCAATATATTGATGAGGATTATGCTTGCATGAGTAATTTACCTTCATTCAGGGTCATCGTTGAGAAAGGAACGATCGTGTGGGGTGACCCTGTCATCGTGTTGGAGAAAGAACTCAGTGTGCTCAAACATCCACCTTCATTCAGCCTAAGAAGAGTAAACCTTCATCAACACCCTCAAAGCTCTTTTCTCGTGAACAACATCCTGCCTCAGTTGGGGGCATTTGGACCCCAAAGAGTCACTGCATCAGCGCCTCAATCAGGATCTACGGCAATTGCCGTTGGCGGTGTACGACTCTGTTTTCAGCACCACCCATTCGTTGTCACATGAGTCTGCACAGGATTCGAGTCCCGTTCCGCGGCCTCCGCATCGTCTGATCCTCAACTAGAATGCAGATTGCATTTACATAAGCGACCTCTTCCCAGCACAGAACCTGTCGACTTTTAAAGAGCAAGAGCAATTGAAGGCTGCGCATTCACGATGGGCTCTGCAGACGTCCCTCCGCCGACGGCGCCCGAGTGGCTGATCCCGGCCTCTACAGTATGCCTCGGCTTCGGCGTCTTTTTCTGGCTGGCGACGTACGTGCTCATGGTTCGCCGCTCCCTAGCCACAAACGACACGCCTGTTCCTATCATCCCGCTTGGCCTCAATCTCGCGTGGGAGATTGTCTGGGCTTTCTACGTCACCGACACGTCTCTCGAGCTCGTTGGATTCGGTGCTTGGCTTCTCCTCGATGTGCCCGTCTTATATGTAACAATTCACACCGCCAAGAGATCATTTGCCTCGCAACCTCTGGTGGCCCGCAACGTGGGCAAGATTCTGGGGCTGGTCGTTTTCTTGGGTATTCTTGCTTACGGAAGCTTCGCGTGGTGGTGGCTGGATGAGCCACATCGAGGATATGGCATCAAATGGGGGAAAACCTGGAGCGGCTTGGAGGCACGCGACACGACTGAGCTGAGCTTCTGGACGGCCGGCGTGGCCCAGACAGCCTTCAGCGTGGGCGCATTATCGATGCTCGTGCAGCGTGGTCACTCCGGCGGGCAGAGCTATGCAATCTGGTGAGTTTTTTTCCGCTTCCATGCAACTATCCATCACCAAGTTCCCAGCAGCCTGGGTACAATAAAGGGGCGTGTGAATAGCTTCAAGCGTCATGTCAGCCTGCTGATCACGGCCGCCGTCACGAGGCCGACTGTCTTCGGCCCCGCTGGTGCCAGACTGCTGGTGTTTCCAAACCCATTGTCCTTGTATTGGCCATGTAGATGTGGAAGTGACAATATCCCTTCCGTCCGGTACTGTGTCGATGTTGGTGCTAAAGAGCAGTCATGGCGATCGTCAATACCTCAGTCTAGCTGGGAGTGGCTATTGTTCAAGATCTTGTGACTAACAGGTACTGCAAACAGGCTCTGTCGCTTCATCGGCACGCAGATGGGACTTCCCGTTGCGAATATATTGCTCTGGTGGTACTGGCCTGAGGCGCACGGCTTTGTATTCCATCCACTCGCGATAATCATCATCGGCTCTGGTCTCCTCTGTGATTTGGCGTACCCCTTCCTTCTGGCTCATGTAAGAGCTACGGAGCGTGTTCTCGCAGATGGAAGTATCGTTTCAGGGGAAGACGTAGGGGCAACCAAGGAAAAGAAACAAAAATGATGCGTCGCTTGCAGCTACATAATCTCGTGTGGCCATGCTCCTACCTACCGTATTCTACAACGGCGCAGCAGGCCACTCGCCGGCTCCTCGGCACTATGGAAAGTTTCTTCAAGTCTCATTCTTTCTTTTGCTCTTCCGTGTACAGTAAACCACTCGCATGAGCAAGGGTGTACATCTCTAAGCTAAGCTAGAAGTCGCGCATCACATCCCATGTTGTCTCATAGCGGATAGAGCAACACCTCCCCAGCAGGTAGTCCAACAGCATTCGGCTCTAACGAACGGTACCGATGATCAAGACTTCATTTCAATGGAAGCCGAGGGTTTCCGGCAGCGCAACTCGCCCGGTGACTCTAGCACAAGCCACATTTACCGTATTGCCGGGACGCACAGCAAGCCATGATTCGCAGACGGCGATGTAGTGCAGATCAATCACACAACTTTGCACTTTAAGCGCGCGGGAGCTTATGACAGAACTGACCGTTACCCACGAGCCAGAAGAACGCGAAAACGGCCTTTTGAGAGTGTCTGGGTCGGTCCGTGTTGCCAATCGGTCCGCCGTCAATGATGTTGGTTGTTGATTGCAGGTGTTAACGCCACCAAAGAAACCTTGCTTTGCAGAAATTGTATGCATTGGTTGATGATCATGGGACCAGAAGCTATGTACCTGTACTTGGACGCTTGAGCACGTTGATGTATAGTGACAATTATAGTCTGCCTGCAATTTAATGATATCGCTTCTTGCATTGTTGGGAACTAGGCCGAACTGGTCAGGCGACATGATCTCTCCCCCTTGCCTATGATTCCTCAGATGAGAAATCTTCACTGCATGGTTTCCGATGAAGCTTTGATACCATCCAGCCAACAGCTTTTCTCAACAACCGTTGATAATCATTGTCATGCTAAGGTCTACTCGCTCATGATACTGTACTGGCAAACCCGTCCTCATAGCAGCCCAACACGCCCCTCCATCACAGCTAACTGCTCATTATCTGACTGAGCCAACAATAGAAACGTCGAAGCAGAAAGCATGCCGTATGGCCGGGTCCAGACTGTTGGAAGGAACAGTCCTCCCTGTCGGCTAGGTCAACGCCGAAGTAGCGTCTAGGCTTTTAGGCGAGATGGAACTTCGTTCATCACTCTCACTCGTCTGGAATGGCACACTCTAGAATGGGGAAAGTTTCAGCTTACACAGAATCACGCTAGCTTCGAGCTTTGACAGCGGCAATCTCAGTCCTGCAGGGAAATGGCTGCCCATATGGAACAATCAACTCCACGGTTCGCGCTAAGCGTTATCATGCACTCATCTTTTTAAGTTTGGTACTAGGTTGACCGGTGTGGGTATTCCCTCGTGGGAGATGAGGACCACAGTTGGGCACAAATGCTAAGACTCGTACGTGCTATACGAGTAAATTAGATTTAGGAGGAAGCTCGCGCCCTCTAAGGCTGAGTCCCGCTATGTTCCTTACGCGGAGACACGGAGTCACGGAGACGCGGAGTCGCCTCGGGAGCGGAGCTGCGGTCGCGTCGCGAGCTATCGTTCCGAGACGAGGCTCAATGATTTGGAATTCACAAGGCGTGTAATTCTCCATTGCGATGGAGCAACATACGAGTACATCATTCAACATGGGCTCACGGGCCTTGGCGACAAAGTCTCGCATTGAAAGGTATCGGCGGATTGCGGAGAGATGCCAAATGCGGATGTACGGGCTTCATATTGAGTCTCATATTCATTTACCTGAGCTTAATAACACCCTAGTGGGACTAGAGAAGAGAAACAACGAAATGGGATCCCCCATGTTCAGAGCATGAATTTGTTTCATCGGCCATAAGAGCAGCTAACGACGAGCTTTGTCAAAAGCAGGAGGATCTTATTAAAGAGAACGACCAACATTACAAGGCTTAAAGACGGAACAAAAGAGGGAATGGTATTCTTGGACGGGACGGTCACATGGGTGGAAATGGATGCAGGCTGGATGGGAACACTGCAACCTAGGGCAGGGGTTCGCGACACAGTTCTGACGTTTTGACAGTGGGTTCTCCCGGATCTCAATGCAAGTTGCTAGCACCACTGAGAAAAGTCAAAAAGAAGAAACAAGGCGACGAACATCTCGGATTGGCAATTCTAACGACTCTACGACACAGATTGAGGAAAAGGAGGGGCGCCGCGGCGGATCACAGTAGGATTCCGGATTATTCGTGCTTCCCCGGTGCATACGGCCCCGGTCACAGGCACACCACTTGGCTCATTAGGGAAGAAAATCATTCGAGTTTCCATTGGCGATTGAGCTAGACCACAGTAGTATTTTCATTCGATGCCAAAGGTGTATCGGCCAGGGGCGGATGGCTCTTCGGATGCTCAGTGTCCTGTTGACGGAGTCTATTTTTGAGCCAGTCGTGTTATCAGATGGCAGCGAGGAAAGGGTCTAAACCACGCCATCTAGCGCCCAAACTGGTCTCTGGATTGACTGCGATGTGAATACCTAATCTAAATCTCATGCCGGTAGTTGGTGTTAACTAGTTCAACGCCGTTCCTGAGATCGTTCCTGTTTACGTTCCACTGCCATCTTTTGGTAGCCAACGGGGCTAACAATCAAGGTCGCCGTGATGGTACACCACCAAGTGGGGGCAAGGCACGAGACTGCGGGTGCATGCATAGTGGTCCAATATTATCATTAAACTGGACGAAGAAATCGGGCGTCGCGTCTGAAAAGAACGGGTCGAAGTGACAGTGAGCCGGGGGGGGGGGGGGGGGGGGCCCCCCCCCCCCCCCCCAAAAAAAAAAAAAAAAAATGTTAATTATTGGATAGTTTCACGTACGGTAGGGGTGGAGTTATTCGGTAACAGGTACCGGGGGGGGCGCCCTGGCCCCAG